>CAJUWN010001135.1:0-41510 GCA_910589765.1 Avena atlantica
CTAAAATTACATGGGCCTGGCCAAAATAAAGGTGTCGCAGCACGCATATTAAGCTATGGACGCGATGTCGTAAAGTAAGTATGATCTTGAATATTTCGTCCAAGCCTTCTTTCTTCATTATGGTGGCCTCAAAGTTCTGAAATCTTCATCCGTGGCCTTCTCTTGGATCATCACAAGCTTGCTGCCATCTCCATGCATGGCCATGCTCCAAGCTTGTCCCTCTCATCCATGCTTGGTCCATCATTCCTAAGAGTAAGAAAATATATGATTAGGCAGCATCATATTCTCATGTATGTGAGGAATAGTTCCAAGAAACGAAAGTACTTGATAGTTAAGTTGTTTGGCATGAGATCTTGTGATGGGTCCTTGTATGTGTGTTGCTGTAGGTACAACGGTTGTATCAATAGAAGGGATGTCCACATCATGCTCCCCTTCTTGAATTGAAGTCGTCCTCGACGCAATCTCATCTTCCTCACCAAAGTAAGGTTCAAATCTGCAATGTTAAATGTAGGACTACCGTAACAAAAGTCTGCAGGCAACTCAAGTTTATATGCATTATCATTGATTTTCTCTAACACCTTAAAAGGACCAGCAGCACGTGGCATAAACTTAGACTTGCGTAAATCAGGAAAACGATCTTTACGCAAATGTAACCAAACAAGATCGCC
This sequence comes from Avena atlantica, assembly GCA_910589765.1. NCBI lineage: Eukaryota > Viridiplantae > Streptophyta > Magnoliopsida > Poales > Poaceae > Avena > Avena atlantica. Next base: position 669 of record CAJUWN010001135.1, read on the forward strand.
AACATCAAACCACCAACATGCTTTCTCCCTTTATCCCCAGCAAGTTTATACTTAGCATTCATGTGTTCAATGTTATCTTTAGTAGTCTTATGCAAGTTTAGTATCATTTCAGCGCGTTGTGTAGCATCCAAATTATGTTGCACCAAAGAAGATAAACGCAATAAATCAATAGGTGCACGAGGAACAAAACCATACACAATCTCAAATGGGCACATCTTTGTGGTAGAATGCAATGAACGATTATAAGCAAATTCTATATGAGGTAAACACTCTTCCCACAATTTTAAGTTCTTCTTTAAAACAGCCCGTAACATAGTAGACAAAGTTCTATTTACTACTTTAGTTTGACCATCAGTTTGGGGATGACATGTAGTACTAAAGAGCAATTTAGTCCCCAACTTAGCCCATAAACATCTCCAAAAGTGGCTAAGAAATTTAGTATCACGATCAGAGACAATAGTATTTGGCACACCATGCAAACGAACAATTTCATGAAAGAACAAATCAGCAATATGCGCAGCATCATCCGTTTTATGACAAGGAATAAAGTGTGCTATCTTAGAAAAACGATCCACAACAACAAAAATACTATCCCTCCCCTTCTGTGTTCGTGGCAATCCCAAAACAAAGTCCATAGAAATATCCTCCCAAGGAACACTAGGAACAGGAAGAGGCATATATAAACCATGTGGATTAAGGAGAGACTTAGCTTTTTGACAAGTAGTGCAGCGTGCCACAAATCTCTCAACATCTCGACGCATACGTGGCCAAAAGAAGTGTGCAGCAAGAACATCCTCCGTCTTCTTGACACCAAAGTGTCCCATCAATCCTCCTCCATGCGCCTCCTGTAACAACAAAAGACGAACAGAGCTATCGGGAAGGCATAGTTTGTTAGCACGGAACACAAATCCATCATTGAAGACGAACTTGTTCCAAGTTCTACCATCTCTACAATTCTGCAACACATCTTTAAATTCAGCATCATGCACATATTGTTCCTTAATAGTTTCCAATCCAAATATTTTGAAGTCAAGTTGAGATAATAAAGCATAACGGCGTGACAAAGCATCAGCAATAACATTATCTATACCCTTTTTTGTGTTTGATAACATAAGGAAAAGACTCAATAAATTCAACCCACTTTGCATGACGACGATTCAAAGTTCGTCTTCAATGATGGATTTGTGTTCCTTGCTAACAAACTATGCATTCCGGATAGTTCTGTTCGTCTTTTTGTTGTTACATGAGCGCATGGAGGAGGATTGATGGGACACTTTGGTGTCCAAGAAGACGGAGGATGTTCTTGCTGCACACTTCATTTGGCCACGTTGATGTGGACATCCATTACTTTGATACAACTGTTGTACCTACAGCAACACACATACAAGGACCCATCACAAGATCTCGTGCCAAACAACTTAACTATCAGGTACTTTCGTTTCTTGGAACTATTCCTTACATACATGAGAATATGATGCTGCCTAAATCAGATATATTTCTTACTCTTAGGAATGATGGACCAAGCATGGATGAGAGAGACAAGCATTGGAGCATGGCCATGCATGGAGATGGCAGCAAGCATGTGATGATCCAAGAGAAGGCCACGGATGAAGATTTCAGAACTTTGAGGCCACCATAATGAAGAAAGAAGGCTTGGACGAAATATTCAAGATCAATACTTTACGAATTCGTCCATAGCATAATATGGTGCTGCGACACCTTTATTTTGGGCCAGGCCCATGTAATTTTCGCAGGATTTTAATTAGCCACTTTTTAGAGTCCGTATTTGAGGGGAAAAGGACTTTTAGGGTTGGATTCCGGCCACCACTTCCATGGCTGGCCGAAACCCCACCTTTTCGCCCTTTAATACGCCCCATAGCCGAACCTTTAGACTCGGATTTTGTTTAGACATTAAGTTAGCCATAGTCGCAACTTTCGCCAAGGCTGAGCGTCGTAGAGGCCTCTTGTACTTCGCACCTATTCAGGATCCCACCTCTTCAATAAAGCTTTCCTCTTAATCCGCAATATCTTGATTGCAATATTGGTTCTTACTTGTTCTCAATTTCAGGTAGGAATTAAGACCCTCGTTGGTCAGGCTGATCGTGTTCACGCAGGATCGGTAACCTCCAGGAGATTGGCCTAGCGATTGCATTGGCGCTCGTGCTCGCACGTGTAGTCGGATCGTCAAGCCCGAACTCCACCAAATCGATCATCGCCATCTCATCGAAAGATCGGAACCCTTTACCCTATCACACGAGCGAGCGTCGAGATGTTGAGAGATTTGTGGCACGCCGCACTACTGTCAAAAAGCTAAGTCTCGCCTTAGTCCACATGGTTATATATGCCTCTTCCTGTTCCTAGTGTTCCTTGGAGGATATTTCTATGGACTTTGTTTTGGGATTGCCACGAACACAGAAGGGAGGGATATTATTTTTGTTGTTGTGGATCGGTTTTCTAAGATGGCACACTTTATTTGATTAAAAACGGATGATATTGCGCATATGGCTGATTTGTTCTTTCGTGAAATTGTTCGTTTGCATGGTGTGCCTGATCGTGATACTAAATTTCTTAGCCACTTTTGGAGATGTTTATGGGCTAAGTTGGGGACTAAATTGCTCTTTAGTACTACATGTCATCCCCAAACTGATGGTCAAACTAAAGTAGTAAATAGAACTTTGTCTACTATGTTGGGGCTGTTTTAAAGAAGAACTTAAAATTGTGGGAAGAGTGTTTACCTCATATAGAATTTGCTTATAATCGTTCGCTTCATTCTACCACAAAGATGTGCCCATTTGAGATTGTGTATGGTTTTGTTCCTCGTGCACCTATTGATTTATTGCCTTTACCTTCTTCGGTGCAACATAATTTGGATGCTACACAACGCGCTGAAATGATATTAAACTTGCATAAGACTACTAAAGATAACATTGAACACATGAATGCTAAGTATAAACTTGCTGGGAATAAAGGGAGAAAGCAGGTTTGTGTTTGATGTTGGCGATCTTGTTTGGTTACATTTGTATAAAGATCGTTTTCCTGATTTACGCAAGTCTAAGTTAATGCCACGTGATGCTGGTCCCTTTAAGGTGTTAGAGAAAATAAATGATAATGCATATAAACTTGAGTTGCCTGCAGACTTTGGTATGGTTAGTCCTACGTTTAACATTGCAGATTTGAAGCCTTACTTTGGTGAGGAAGATGAGATTGCGTCGAGGACGACTTCAATTCAAGAAGGGGAGCATGATGTGGACATCCCTACTATTGATACAACCGTTGTACCTACAGCAACACACATACAAGGACCCATCACAAGATCTCGTGCCAAACAACTTAACTATTAGGTACTTTCGTTTCTTGGAACTATTCCTCACATACATGAGAATATGATGCTGCCTAAATCAGATGTATTTCTTACTCTTAGGAATGATGGACCAAGCATGGATGAGAGGGACAAGCATTGGAGCATGGCCATGCATGGAGATGGCAGCAAGCATGTGATGATCCAAGAGAAGGCCAGGGATGAAGATTTCAGAACTTTGAGGCCACCATAATGAAGAAAGAAGGCTTGGACGAAATATTCAAGATCAATACTTTACAAATTCGTCCATAGCTTAATATGGTGCTGCGACACCTTTATTTTGGGCCAGGCCCATGTAATTTTCGCAGGATTTTAATTAGCCACTTTTTAGAGTCCGTATTTGAGGGGAAAAGGACTTTTAGGGTTGGATTCGGCCACCACTTCCATGGCTGGCCGAAACCCCACCTTTTCGCCCTTAAATACTTCCCATAGCCGACCCCCTAGACTCGGATTTTGTTTAGACATTAAGTTAGCCATAGTCGCAACTTCGCCAAGGCTCGAGCGTCGTAGAGGCCTCTTGTACTTCGCACCTATTCAGGATCCCACCTTTTCAATAAAGCTTTCCTCTTAATCCGCAATATCTTGATTGCAATATTAGTTCTTACTTGTTCTCGATTTCAGGTAGGAATTAAGACCCTCGTTGGTCAGGTTGATCGTGTTCATGCAGGATCGGTAACCTCCACGATTGCATTGGCGCTCGTGCTCGCACGTGTAGTCGGATCGTCAAGCCCGAACTCCACCAAATCGATTATCGCCATCTCATCGAAAGATCGGACACCTTTGCCGTATCACAACGGTAGTTGAATTCTCCTCGGACCTTCCAATGGTCCCATCTTGTAATGTATTGGGTGTCGTCTTCCGGAGGTGGTGGTGGTTGGGACGGCTCGCCATTCCTGTCCATGATGCAAAGCCGACAAGGGTTGTATATCGAGAATAAGGGTGCGTAGAGTTAGCCTTTTACCTCACCTTGGAGATTATATCAAACCAATTGCCACACAAATGAGCTAACAGCGTGTAAAGTGAAATGGCAAAGAAACTCACACACAACTATGCTACAACTCTCAAAAGCTTTTGGTGGAAGGTTAGGATTGTGAAAAACCAAACGAAACGATCCAAGCAGAAGGTTATTGTTCTACGTGGTAAAGAACCAAGGATCAAAAGCAAAAGGGTACGATCTACAAAAACACAGAGCAACGCACACGTGGAGAAAAACGGGGTTAGCACGACTATGAAAAATGAGCACAAAAGGGCCTAACGAAGACTATGCTCGGTTGTCGTGCCAACTAAAGGAGAGACCACAACTCGTTTGCCAAAAGAGGATAAGCAATAGATTTGTGCACTTGCCTTGGTGCGCTCTTTCTTCTCTCTCTTTGGCTTACAAGCTTGGTATTCTCTTTGTATTGGGAGACTATGTATCTTTCTATTTCTTTTTGATTCTTTTTTCTTTTTCTTTTTTTTCTATGCTACTATGTTAACTTTTGTATTTGGCCTCACACTCTCACTTTCCGAAGGCAAGTGCACAATGCTTAGACAAACAAAAAATGAGTTGCTCTCATAGGATAGATACACACAAAGGAAGATATGGGGCTGTCAAAGTGGCGCAAGTTATACCTTTGGTATTGTTGACGACTTGCAACCGTTGGTGGTGGGGATGATGTTCGAGTGTCGCGCTGTCGTTGGGCGCGAGGTGACTTTGAGGCGGAAGCTGTTGTTAAAATGGCGACAAACACGCGAAACACGAACAAGTTAAGAGGAGAAGTCAGCAAACAAAGTTGAGGCGTCAAATGAGCGAAGAAACACAGTCAGAGGCGAGCGGTAGTACCGCCTGGTACGACCGGTAGTACCGGTGAGCGGTAGTACCGCTTGTGCGACCGGTAGTACCAGTGACTTGCGGTAGTACCGCTTGTACGACCGGTAGTACCGCCAGGCACGGAACAGGAACGGAATCAACTTGACAAAATCCTCAAATTTGTGGTGATCTGACCAAAAGGCTGGGCTAGGAACAACATGGGCTATAGATCGACTCCAAAAGCAACAGATATATGGACCAAAACCACGAAAAACTCACCAAATCCAAAGATCGATCCGAAGAAAAATTGGGGCTCTTTTTGCTGGGATTTTCGATTTTAAGGGGGTAGAAGAAAAATTGGGGGAAAATTCGTGATCAACCGTGCTCTTGATACCAATATGTTATGGGGTAACCCCTTGGGGTGGCCCGATCTTTCACGAATCTCCGCGGGAATCGAGGGTAAAGAGGTGGAAGGGGGAAAGGGGATGAAATCCACGAACACACGCACACGAAGAACCCGACGAACTCACGCACACAAAACACGATACACGCCGATAACTCACGCCGTGGCAACCGGTCCAACATAATCCTAGGATCGGTGTTGGGCGAAGCTCTCTCTCCACGCCAACAACGGGGGACGAGGTGCTTGGTGAGATCTTGACGACTTGGGGGCGAGAACCGAGAACCCAATGATAGGGCAAAGGTGTCCGATCTTTCGATGAGATGGCGATGATCGATTTGGTGGAGTTCGGGCTTGACGATCCGACTACACGTGCGAGCACGAGCGCCAATGCAATCGCTAGGACAATCTCCTGGAGGTTACCGATCCTGCGTGAACACGATCAGCCTGACCAACGAGGGTCTTAATTCCTAACTGAAATCGAGAACAAGTAAGAACCAATATTGCAATCAAGATATTGCGGATTAAGAGGAAAGCTTTATTGAAGAGGTGGGATCCTGAATAGGTGCGAAGTACAAGAGGCCTCTGCGACGCTCGAGCCTTGGCGAAGTTGCGACTATGGCTAACTTAATGTCTATACAAAATCCGAGTCTAAAGGTTCGGCTATGGGGCGTATTTAAGGGCGAAAAGGTGGGGTTTCGGCCAGCCATGGAAGTGGTGGCCGAATCCAACCCTAAAAGTCCTTTTCCGCTCAAATACGGACTCTAAAAAGTGGCTAATTAAAATCCTGCGAAAATGACATGGGCCTGGCCCAAAATAAAGGTGTCGCGGCACCATATTATGCTATGGACGAATTCGTAAAGTATTGATCTTGAATATTCGTCCAAGCCTTCTTTCTTCATTATGGTGGCCTCAAAGTTCGGAAATCTTCATCCGTGGCCTTCTCTTGGATCATCACATGCTTGCTCCCATCTCCATGCATGGCCATGCTCCAATGCTTGTCCCTCTCATCCATGCTTGGTCCATCATTCCTAAGAGTAAGAAATATATCTGATTTAGGCAGCATCATATTCTCATGTATGTAAGGAATAGTTCCAAGAAACGAAAGTACCTGATAGTTAAGTTGTTTGGCACGAAATCTTGTGATGGGTCCTTGTATGTGTGTTACTGTAGGTACAACGGTTGTATCAATAGTAGGGATGTCCACATCACCCAAGGCCTTGTACAACTTGAACGCACTAGGCAAGATCCAAGAGGAGGGTGGATAATAGGGTGCTCCTTGGTAGGAGCATGAGACCAATAGATGTAAGATCCTCAAAGGGTTTCCTTAATCTATTATTATCCAAGTCTAGGGTTTACAATAAAGGGTGGGGGCTATATATAGGCCAGCCACATAAACAGGGGTAGTTTCGGAACGAAACGGTAAAATATAGGAAAGGGTACAGGGCGCTGGGCCAAACTGACGCGTTCTGGTTCAGTCAGGACCGGTAGTACCGGTAGTACCGGTCGCAACCGGTAGTACCGCTCCGGGGGCGGTAGTACCGCTGGCGATCCTGGAGCTTCTGTCGGATTCGCCTGTAGCGAGCGGTAGGAGGGGCGGTAGTACCGCCTACCGGTAGTACCGGTTCCTGGGCCGGTAGTACCGTAGTCGTCTGGCCCTTGGTTGGGTTCCTGCTGGAGCGTCCGGTAGCTGGGGCCGGTAGTACCGGTCGCCTAATCCGGTAGTACCGCTGGAGTCTGGCAGCGACTGGTTGCTTCCGCTCCGGTTCCTCCGTCCACTGGGTCCTTCTCTTCGTACCTGATGATGCACAAGGTATCCGTATGAAGTAGCAGGCCATCCAAGGGTGTATCGAAGTCACACAAGGAGAGGAGCGAGTTCACCTTAGCTTGTAGGAGTTTGGCTCGGGCGCGAGTCATGGGTCCACTTGGGGAGCTCGTGGGAGTAGATGTAGTAGCGTTCGTAGGACGGGCTGCATCAGAAAAACTTACAAGGAAGAATGCCAAGGTCAAGAGCCATCGTCGTGAGCGTCATATGGATGACCAAGTGAGCCACCTACATAAACCATCAGCAAGGCACGCCAATGACCTCCGTCGACACCGTCACAAGGCACCTTCAACTACTAGTGCCACCACCAAAATGGCACCAAGAGCAAGCCTTCGTCCACACCATCAAGCTTCAACGACTACGCTTGCATTCGAAGACCTCATGAACGAGGAAAACGAAGACCTCTACTTCGCCAAGTTGGATAGCATGAGCCTACCTCCACCACTACTACAAGATGGCCACAAGAGGGTCGAGCATGGGATTTTCCCTTCGACCATGGAGGCGAGCAATGATGCCCATCTTATGGCATCTAACCTTGGAGGCGACAAGGTCAAGAATGGCGCGCATGGAGTTGAGGAAACCGAGCCTATCCCCATATGCTTGAGCAATGATGTGGTACCAATCCCATGTGAGTATGAGAGCCACTTAGCCCACTTGAGTGAGAACAAGAGTGACATGAGTGACTCCACCTTATGTGAGATTGAGTGCTTCCACTTGGAGGGCATGAGCGATACTCCTAGTGAGTTGAGAGTGGTAGTTGATAGGTCAAGTGAGACCATTTCGAATTATAACAACTTACCCTCTACCTCTAGTGTGTTCTATTGTGTTGTGCTAGGTTCCATGGAGGAAGATGCGCCAAACCATGAAGCAATGATGCCTCAATTGGAGAAGATGTACATGGTGCATGAAGATGATGTTATGCCATGGCTACATCAAGAAAACGAAGTCGTCCACTACTTCCACAACACCCACTTCATATGAGAGGTATGACCAAGGTAACAATAAGGGTGTTGATGATGCCATGATCCCACTAGTGGACATGATGAATTGTGAGGATATGCATGCTATGGATGATACTTGTGACATTACTTATGCTTCATCCATATTCCCATGTGATGCTTTGCCTTTACATAATATTGATCATGTGGAATTGTTTGATTGCGATATCATTGCCATAAACATGCCATGCTATGCATCTTGTGTGTATCCTCCAATTGCTTCGGACTTGCCTTGTCATGCTAATCATTCAATTTCTCCCGTTGCTTGCGATAAGATGAATGCTTGCTATTTCACTTGTTTTGCTTGCAACAATATTGATTATATGTGTTATAATGAGATGGCCCCCATAGCTTTCTCAATTTTTGGAGATTTTGATGATTGCAATGATAAGCATGTTCCCCACTTGCATACTCACCATGCATCTATTTCATACTTGATTGACATTAATGGTGATGTGCACAAGAAGAGATACGTCATGATGGATGATGTGTATCTCTACCATGCACACACATTCTTCCTTTTACATATGATGTGTGTAGGTACCCGCACTATCATGTCAACCTCGGTTGAGCACGAGTTGACAAAAAGAGCTTTTGAGAGCATCCCACAAGTACAAATGCATACACGTCAACCTCTATGGACCATGTGTTGACAAGAAGAATCGAAGAGAGTTACCTATGGCCACCATTCATCGAGATATCTCTACAAGCTAAGGTGACTTCCTTCTACTTGAGGACTCATGCTATAATCTTCATGAATTGGCTACGCTTTGAGAGTTGCTTCGCTTTTGTCGTGAGCTTTGTAGGCTTCATGGAAGGTGAAGGAACATTGAAGTGTAGTCAAGTCAATCTTCCCGAGGACGACTATATGGTGAACCCCAGGATCAAGGATGTCCTTCGACCTCTTCTACTTCGTGATGAACATGGAGAGTCGAGGACGACTCTTTTTGAAGGGGGGGAGATGATGCAGCCCGACCTACGGTCGTTACTACATCAAGGTCTCCAACTTACGCCAAGTCGTCATGGACTCCAAAGGTGAATCCGTTCCTCTATGCGAGCCGACTTCCTACCCTATTGAATGGTATGCTACTTCATACTCCGTCACATATGCATGATAGGTTCACACCGACCAGTTAGGAGGCAAGGGAGGAAGCCCGGAGCATCAAGCCCGACAAGACGAAAGCTTGGAAGAGGAGGAGGAAGAAGACAGATCACCAAATGCTCTCTGTCTCCAGCGGTACTACCGGATCCGGTGACCGGTACTACCGGCCAGCGGTACTACCGCCCCCGACTACCGCTCCCTACAGACGACGCCAACAGAAGCCCCAGGACCGCAAGCGGTACTACCGGTCCCGGAGCGGCACTACCGGACCAAGCGGTACTACCGATCCCAAGTCCGGTACTACCGCTCATGTCAGTGCCTGCGCGCACTAGTTGGGCCGCAGCCCATGTATTCCCCTTTACTTACCTATTCGCCTAGTTTATCCCCAAACTACCCTTGTTTAGTGGCTGGCCTATAAATAGAGCCTTCACCCCTAATGTATCCCTTAGGCATAGATGATAGACTAAAGACAACCCCCATTGTGGAATCTCTAGTTTTGCCTCATCCCCTTTACCAAGGGGACCGACTATCGTCACCAACCTCGATTGGACTTTGCATCACGCATCCATCATTGAACAAGGCCTTGGACTTCGATGTCTCGTCTCCAAGTTGTCAAGACCCTCCCCAAGGTGTTCTTCCCTCTACGATGTGGATTTGAGGGAGCCCATTGACCGATCTTTCCTTGCGAGGATTCTATCGGACCGGTGGCCGCCGTTCGGGAGCAATCGACCTTGTATCGTGTGAGTTTTGCGTGTGTTCATCGTGTTCTTCGCGAGGTGTGTGTTCGCTTCCGCTACCTTCTCCCTTTCCCCTCGCGTTCCTATCGATTTGACCACGAGATCCGTGAAGATCGGGCCACCCAAGAGGTTAACCCCTCCATCACATGCCCTCTCTGGGTTTTAGGTAGATGTTATGGGGTAACCCTTGGGTTGGCCCGATCTTTCACGAATCTCCGCGGGAATCGAGGGTAAAGCGGTGGAAGGGGGAAAGGGGATGAAATCCTCGAACACACGCACACGAAGAACCCGACGAACTCACGCACACAAAACACGATACACGCCGATAACTCACGCCGGTGGCAACCGGTCCAACATAATCTCTAGGATCGGTGTTGGGCGAAGCTCGCTCTCCACGCCAACAACGGGGGACGAGGAGCTTGGTGAGATCTTGACGACTTGGGGGCGAGAAACCGAGAACCCAAGGCCTTGTACAACTTGAACGCACTAGGCAAGATCCAAGAGGGGGGTGGATAATCCGATGCTCCTTGGTAGGAGCATGAGACCAATAGATATAAGTTCCTCAAAGGGTTTCCTTAATCTATTATTATCCAAGTCTAGGGTTTACAATAAAGGGTGGGGGCTTTATATAGGCCAGCCACATAAACAAGGGTAGTTTCGGAACGAAAAGGTAAAATATAGGAAGGGATACAGGGCGCTGGGCCAAACTGAGGCGTTCAGGTTCAGTCAGGACCGGTAGTACCGGTAGGGCCACCGGTAGTACCGGTCGCAACCGGTAGTACCGCTCCAGGGGCGGTAATACCGCTGGCAATCCTGGAGCTTCCGTCGGATTAGCCTGTAGCGAGCGGTAGGAGGGGGCGGTAGTACCGCCCACCGGTAGTACCGGTTCCTGGGCCAGTAGTACCGGTTCCTGGGCCGGTAGTACCGTAGTCGTCTGGCCCTTGGTTGGGTTCCTGTTGTGGTGTCCGGTAGCTGGGGCCGGCAGTACCGCCTGAACCGGTAGTACCGGTCGCCTCAACAGGTAGTACCGCTGGCGTCTGGAAGCGACTGGTTGCTTCCGCTCCGGCTCCTCCGTCCACTGGGTCCTTCTCTTCGTACCTGATGATGCACAAGGTATGCGTTTGAAGTAGCAGGCCATCTAAGGGTGTATCGAAGTCACACAAGGAGAGGAGCGAGTTCACCTTAGCTTGTAGGAGTTTGGCTCAGGCGCGAGTCATGGGTCCACTTGGGGAGCTTGTGGGAGTAGATGTAGTAGATGTAGTAGCGTTCGTGGGACGGGCTGCATCAGCTCCCCCCCCTTGGGAAAGAGTTGTCCTCGACTCTTCAACCTTCTCAACTTCATCTTCTCCATGGTAGTGTTATAGGTCCTTGACATTAAATGTCGAGCTCACAAGATACTTGGATGTTGGGATATCGATGATATATGCGTTGTTGTTTATCCTCTTGAGCACTTTGAATGGTCCATCACCTCTTGGCTTGAGCTTGGAGTCGCGTTCCTTGGGGAAGCGGTCTTTACTTAAGTGTATCCACACAAGGTTGCCCTCATCAAAGATCATCTCTTTCTTGTTCTTGTTTAGCCTTGATGCTTGGCGAAGGACTTGTTGCTCGATCGTAGCTCTTGTGTCTTCATGGAGTTTCTTCATTGTTTGAGCACGCTTGACAACGTCCATATTGGCACGTTCATGAAGTGGAAGTGGAAGGATATCGAGCGCGGTGAGAGGCTCGAAGCCATAGACGATCATGAACGGGCTCCTCATGGTGGTGGAGTGCTTGGCGCAGTTGTAGGCGAACTCGGCGTGTGGAATACATTCCTCCCAGTCTTTAAGGTTCTTCTTTATCAACACCCGGAGGAGTGTGCCAAGACTTCAATTGACGGCCTCGGTTTGTCCATCGGTTTGAGGATGCGAGGCGGATGAGAAGAGGAGCTTGATGCCGAGCTTGGCCATGAGAGTCTTCCAGAAGTAGCTCATGAATGTTACGTCGCGGTCGGAGACGATTGTTCTTGGCACACCGTGTAGCTGAATTATTTCCCTGAAAAACAAATTTGCTACATGTGAAGCATCATCGGTCTTATGGCACGGAATGAAATGTGCCATTTTAGAAAAGCGATCCACTACTACAAATATGGAATCATGTCCATGTTTAGATCTAGGCAAGCCTAACACAAAGTCCATGCTAATGTCCGACCAAGGTGCATGAGGAATAGGCAATGGCATATAAAGACCAAAGGGGTTGGACTTAGACTTAGCTTGGAAACATGTAGTGCATCGTTGGACGTGGCGCTCCACGCCGCGCTTCATCTTTGGCCAAAAGTAGTGAGTGGAGAGCATGGCATACGTCTTGTCACGGCCAAAGTGACCCATAAGGCCTCCACTATGGGACTCTTGAAGAAGCAAAAGTTGGAGAGACGATTTCGGAATGCAAAGCTTGTTTTGTTTGAAAAGAAAGCCCTTATGGAAATAGAAATCATCAATCCCTTTGTCTATTGAACATTTTGCAAATATTGGTCCAAAGAAAGGGTCGGACGCCTACAAAGATTTGATGTCATCAAGACCCAAGACATTTACTTCGAGTCGTGTAAGGAGGCTTGTGTTTTTGTGAGACAAGGCGTCCGCTACCACATTTTCTTTGCCCTTCTTGTATTTGACAATGTAAGGAAAAGACTCCATGAACTCACCCCATTTTGCGTGCCTTTTACTCAAATTGGCTTGGCCCTTAAGATACTTCAACGACTCATGGTCGGAATGGATGATAAATTCTTTGGGCCAAAGATAGTGTTGCCACACTTGAAGAACTCGAACCAAGGCAAAAAGTTCTTTGTCATAAATGGGATAGTTGAGGCGTGCGCCATCAAGTTTCTCACTATGGTAAGCAATAGGACGCCCATTTTGCATAAGGACGCCACCAATTCCAATACCACTAGCGTCACATTCAATCTCAAAGGTTTTTGTCAAATCCGGTAATGGAAGAAGTGGTGCTTCGGTGAGCCTCTTTTTGAGCTCATCAAAAGCCTTTTGTTGTGCTTTTCCCCAAACGAACGTGACATTTTTCTTGGTCAATTCGTTGAGGGGGCAAGCAATGGTAGAAAAGTCTTTCACAAAGCGACGGTAAAAGCCAGCCAACCCATGAAAACTACGAAGTTCACTAACATTTGAAGGGGTGGGCCAATCTCGTATGTCCTTGACTTTTGAGACATCAACTTCAATGCCATTAGAAGTGTTATGGGGTAACCCTGGGGTTGGCCCGATCTTTCACGAATTCCACGAGAAACGAGGGGGAAAGCGGTGGTCGGGGGAAGAAGGGATGAAAACCACGAACACACGCACACAAAACACGATACACGCCGATCTCTCACGCCGGTGGCAACCGGTCCAACATAATCCCTAGGATCGGTGTTGGGCGAAGCTCTCTCTCCACGCCAACAACGGGGGACGAGGTGCTTGGTGAGCTCTTGACGACTTGGGGGCGAGAAACCGAGAACCCAAGGCCTTGTACAACTTGAACGCACTAGGCAAGATCCAAGAGGGGGTGGATAATCCGGTGCTCCTTGGTAGGAGCATGAGACCAATAGATATAAGTTCCTCAAAGGGTTTCCTTACTCTATTATTAACCAAGTCTAGGGTTTACAATAGAGGGTGGGGGCTATATATAGTCCAGCCACAAAACAGGGGTAGTTTCGGAACGAAAAGGTAAATTATAGGAAGGGATACAAGGCACTGGGCCGAACTCAGGCGTTCAGGTTCAGTCAGGACCGGTAGTACCGGTCTGGCAACCGGTAGTACCGATCGCAACCGGTACTACCGTTCCGGGGGCGGTAGTACCGCTGGCGGGCCTGGAGCTTCCGTCAGGGTCGCCTGTAGCGAGAGGTAGGAGGGGGCGGTAGTACCGCTGACCAGTAGTACCGGTTGCTGGGCCGGTAGTACCGCTGGCTTCTGGGGCGTGGAGTGGTTCTTCCTGGAGCGTCCGGTAGCTGGGGCCGGTAGTACCGCTTGGACCGGTAGTACCGGTCGCCTCAACCGGTAGTACCGCTGGCGTCTGGCAGCGACTGGTTGCTTCCGCTCCGTTTCCTCCGTCCCTTGGGTCCTTCTCTTCGTACCTGATGATGCACAGTCTATGCGTATGAAGTAGCAAACCATCCAAGGGTGTGTCGAAGTCACACAAGGAAAGGAGGAGTTAACCTTGGCTTGGAGGAGCTTAGCTCAGGCGCGAGTCATGGGTCCACTTGGGGAGCTCGTGGGAGTAGATGTAGTAGCGGTCGTAGAACGGGCTGCATCAGCTCCCCCCCCCCCTTGGGAAAGAGTCGTCCTCGACTCTTCAACCTTCTCAACTTCATCTTCTCCATGGTAGGGTGAGAGGTCCTTGACATTGAATGTCGAGCTCACAAGATACTTCGATGTTGGTATATCGATGATATAGGCGTTGTTGTTGATCCTCTTTAGCACCTTGAATGGTCCATCACCTCTTGGCTTGAGCTTGGAGTCGCGTTCCTTGGGGAAGCGGTCTTTACTCAAGTGGATCCACACAAGGTCGCCCTCATCAAAGACCATCTCTTTCTTGTTCTTGTTTAGCCTTGATGCTTGGCGAAGGACTTGTTGCTCGATAGTAGCTCGTGTGTCTTCATGGAGTTTCTTCATTGTTTGGGCACGCTTGACAACGTCCATATTGGCACGTTCATGAAGTGGAAGTGGAAGGATATCGAGCGCGGTGAGAGGCTCGAAGCCGTAGACAATCATGAACGGGCTCCTCATGGTGGTGGAGTGCTTGGCGCGGTTGTAGGCGAACTCGGCGTGTGGAATACATTCCTCCCAGTCTTTAAGGTTCTTCTTTATCAACACCCGGAGGATTGTGCCAAGACTTCGATTGACGACCTCGGTTTGTCCATCGGTTTGAGGATGCGAGGCGGACGAGAAGAGGAGTTTGATGCCGAGCTTGGCCATGAGAGTCTTCCAGAAGTAGCTCATGAATTTTACGTTGCGGTCGGAGACGATTGTTCTTGGCACACCGTGTAGCCGAATTATTTCCCTGAAAAACAAATTTGCTTCATGTGAAGCATCATCGGTCTTATGGCACGGAATGAAATGTGCCATTTTAGAAAAGCGATCCACTACTACAAATATGGAATCATGTCCATGTTTAGATCTAGGCAAGCCTAACACAAAGTCCATGCTAATGTCCGACAAAGGTGCATGAGGAATAGGCAATGGCATATAAAGACCAAAGGGGTTGGACTTAGACTTAGCTTGGATACATGTAGTGCATCGTTGGACGTGGCGCTCCACGTCGCGCTTCATCTTTGGCCAAAAGTAGAGCATGTCATATGTCTTGTCACGGCCAAAGTGACCCATAAGGCCTCCACCATGGGACTCTTGAAGAAGCAAAAGTTGGAGAGACGATTTCGGAATGCAAAGCTTGTTTTGTTTGAAAAGAAAACCCTTATGCAAATAGAAATCATCAATCCCTTTGTCTATTGAACATTGTGCAAATATTGGTCCAAAGAAAGGGTCGGACGCGTACAAAGATTTGATGTCATCAAGACCCAAGACATTGACTTCGAGTCGTGTAAGAAGGCTTGTGGTTTTGCGAGACAAGGCATCCGCTACCACATTTTCTTTGCCCTTCTTGTATTTGACAATGTACGGAAAAGACTCCATGAACTCAACCCATTTTACGTGCCTTTTACTCAAATTGGCTTGGCCCTTAAGATACTTCAACGACTCATGGTCGGAATGGATGATAAATTCTTTGGGCCAAAGATAGTGTTGCCGCACTTGAAGAACTCGAACCAAGGCAAAAAGTTCTTTGTCATAAATGGGATAGTTGAGGCGTGCGCCATCAAGTTTCTCACTATGGTAAGCAATAGGACGCCCATTTTGCATAAGGACACCACCAATGCCAATACCACTAGCGTCACATTCAATCTCAAAGGTTTTTGTGAAATTCGGCAATGCAAGAAGTGGTGCTTCGGTGAGCCTCTTTTTGAGCTCATCAAAAGCTTTTTGTTGTGCTTTTCCCCAAACGAACGTGACATTTTTCTTGGTCAATTCGTTGAGGGGGCAAGCAATTGTAGAAAAGTCTTTGACAAAACGACGGTAAAAGCCAGCCAACCCATGAAAACTACGAAGTTCACTAACATTTGTAGGGATGGGCCAATCTCGTATGTCCTTGACTTTTGAGACATCAACCTCAATGCCATTAGAAGACACAACAAAACCAAGGAAAATCAGCTTGTCTTTTGCAAAAGTGCACTTTGGGAGATTAGCATAAAGCTTTTCATGACGAAGGATTTGAAGGACCTCCTTAACATGAGTAACATGCTCCTCTAGTGACTTGCTATAGACAAGGATGTCATCAAAGTAAACAACTACACTCTTCCCAATGAGAGATCTCAAAATATGGTTCATGAGGCGCATGAAGGTAGATGGGGCGTTAGCTAAGCCAAAAGGCATAACCAACCATTCATAGAGACCAAGCTTGGTCTTGAAGGCGGTTTTCCACTCATCACCTTCGGCCATGCGAATTTGATGGTAACCACTACGAAGATCAATTTTCGAAAATATAGTGGCTCCACATAACTCATCAAGCATGTCATCAAGACGCGGTATAGGATGTCGATAACGCTCGGTGATAGCATTGATTGGACGGCAGTCCATGCATAACCGCAACGTATCATCCGGTTTTGGAACTAGAATCACGGGGACCGCGCTTGGGCTAGTGCTTACTTGGATCAAACCTTTGGAGACGAGTTGGTTGATTTGACGTTCGATCTCCTTCGTCTCTTCCGGGTTCGTGCGATACGCGGCGCGGTTTGGGAGTGGGGCGCCGGGTATGAGGTCAATGCGGTGCTCGATTCCACGAAGAAGAGGAAGGCCATGAGAAAGCTCTTCGGGAAATACATCTTGGAATTCCTGCAAAATAGCCATCAAAGAAGGAGGAACATTGGTCAAGTCGTTAGTTCCTTGCGCTAGTCCCTTGCATACAAGGACATAGTGCAATGGATGGGTTGTTCCGCACTTCTCTAATCTCACTTTTGGTGGCAAGAAGAACACTCTTAGTTTTTCCACTCGAGTTTGGCTTGTAGCTCTCACTCACTATGGTGTGGTTCTCTCGCTCACCACTCTTCTCACAAGGTGTTTTTGTGTATGGCGCCCTCGCTAAAGCCTTTGCTGATGTAGCCCGACCTACGGTCGTTAGCACATCATGGTCTCCAACTTACGCCAAGTCGTCATGGACTCCAAAGGTGAATCCGTTCCTCTATGCGAGCCCACTTCCTACCCTATTGAATGGTATGCTACTTCATACTCCGTCACATATGCATGATAGGTTCACACCGACAAGTACGGAGGCAAGGGAGGAAGCCCGGGACATCAAGCCCGACAAGACGGAGGCTTGGAAGAGGAGACGGAAGAAGCCACGGCTGAACCACCGGAGTCTCCGGCCTACACCGGAGTCTCTGGTCCTGCTACACCGGAGTCTCCGGTCCTGCTACACCGGAGTCTCCGGACCTACCTCCGGACCGACCCCAGCGACCGCCCGAGGACAGTCTGAATGCCACTCCGGAGACAACACCGGAGACAGACCGGAGTCTCCGGCCTAGACCGGAGTCTCCGGACCCCACACCGGAGTCTCCGGCCTACACGATGGGCCTGCGCGCCGCCAGCTGGGCCTTTGGCCCATGTACCCCTCTATCTCGTCCAAACCCTAGTTTTATCCCTAAACTACCCCTGCTTATGTGGCTGGCCTATAAATAGATCCCCCACCCCTCATGTATCCCTTAGGCATAGATGATAGACTAAAGACAACCCCCATTGTGGAATCTCTAGTTTTGCCTCATCCCCTTTACCAAGGGGACCGACTCTCGTCACCAACCTCGATTGAACTTTGCATCACGCATCCATCGTTGAACAAGGCCTTGGAGTTCGATGTCTCGTCTCCAAGTTGTCAAGACCCTCCCCAAGGTGTTCTTCCCTCTCCGATGTGGATTTGAGGGAGCACGTTGACCGATCTTTCCTTGCGAGGATTCTATCGGACCGGTGGCCGCCGTTCGGGAGCAATCGGCCTTGTATCGTGTGAGTTTTGCGTGTGTTCATCGTGTTCTTCGCGAGGTGTGTGTTCGCTTCCGCTACCTTCTCCCTTTCCCCTCGCTTTCCCATCGATTTGACCACGAGATCCGTGAAGATCGGGCACCCAAGAGGTTAACCCCTCCATTATCTGGTATCAGCAGCTTTTGGTTGCCACGGATTTCTCATCGATTTGGTCTTTTCCCCATAAATTCGAAAATTTCACCAAAAACAGCCCCAATTCGTGTTTTGGATCGATCTGTGATTTGAGTGCGTTTTGGTAGGTTTAGATCTGTGGATTACTTGCTAAACTAGTTGATCTACCTTCCCCTGCGTTCCCATGACCTAATTCCTTGATTTCCCCCATCAATCTGAGGTTTTGGTTCGAGTTTTTTCGCCCAAAACGCGTCCCGTTCGAGTTCTGGACGCTCTGGAATCTCCCGGACCGGAGTCTCCGGCCTAGACCGGAGTCTCCGGACTTTTTGGGCTCCAGACCGGAGTCTTCGGACCTCCAGACCGGAGTCTCCGCCCCTCCCTGCAGACAGAAAAACTGCAGCACGGTTTTGAGCATAACTTTTGCATTTCAACTCGGATTTTGGTGTTCTTTAGCTCGTTTCGAAGAGGAGAAGGAGCACTACATCATCATCTGCGTTGTTCATGCTATCTACTCCATCCAAATTTCGTGAGCAAGGCGGAAGCCAACAATAAAGGGTGAAGCTCGTCGACGAAAGGTATAACATTCCGCGACTTTTCCCCACCTGCAGTCCCTTGTGAACCCCACTATCTTTGCGAGCAACAAAGACCTATTGAGACTAGTTCCTCTTATGATTGCTTGGGCTATGCACATTTGATACCTTGTAGATTCCGAGCAAACATTGTGAGCGCTATCTCATATAGTTATCTTGTATAGTTGTTGGCACAAGGAAGAGGCAAGTGAAACAAGAAAAAGAGAAAAGAAAAAAAATAGAAAAAGGAAAAGAGAAAAAAAAGAAATATACATGTGCCTCATAGAATAGGAAGCGCAAGCTCGATGAACATCATATAGGTGGTACTTATTGTGCATATCTTGTAGCCCACCAATTAATTGCAATCGAACTAGCGTCTCTCCTTGTACTTGTGTGACACGAGCTTATAGTCTTCGCTAGGTAATCATTTGGTTCTTAGCTCACTTTCTCCGTCGCACAAGTCCCATTTATCCCACCGTGTGTGTTTCCTTGTACATATTTCCTATCTTGTGGATTGACTTGTTTGCTTTGTGATCATTGTGGTTCTTTACTTGCCAATACAACATCTTGATTTCGGATTGGTTCTTGACATGCCACTTTTCATACCTATCCACCATAGGCCTTGTGTGTGTGTGTGTGTTTTTTGGTTAGTAGTTGGTTTTGGTGTTCCGCGTGAACTTCACTTTTCTTGGTTTATTGCTCTCAAGTGTGGCCACTTGCATGATACGATCTTTCAAGGTAAAGTAAGGTTTGACGTTGTATCCCTAACTCCCACTACCACTTCCATATACACCGCTTGGTCTTGTGCATCATGTCTAGGGACTCCGGAACCGAGGATGATATCTATGAAGAATCCATGATGAGCCACCATGACTACGACTCCACAAGTATAGAGGACATGACGGAGCACAACACCGACAATGGCTCCACATGCTTTGAGGACCCGGAGCACTACACCTACGACTCCACATGCATGGAAGACATGGAGCTCTACGTCGACAATGGCTCCTCATGCATGGAGAATATGGAGCACTACACCGACAATGGCTCCACATGCTTGGGTGATATGGAGTACTACACCAACAATTACTCCCCAAGCATGGACGACTTCGAGTACGACATCGACGATGCCTCGCCGAGCATGGAGGACACGGAGAACTTCATCGCGTTTTATGGCTCCTCCACGAGCCATGAAGAATTCCTCCACCACGTGGAGATGGAAGCCTACTACGCCAAGCAAGCGGAGGCCCATCATCAAGATTCCATGACCTTCAAGGCCAAGCGTGCCACACCAAAGGGCACCACCTACTTCGATGATCCACCTCCAAGGAGACAAGGGGCCACCATCGACACGGCATCAAGTTCCACCACCTAGTTGGCGTCACGCTCCACCATCTCCAAGGCGCCAAGCTCCATCACCTCCAAGGCGCCAAGCTCCAACTCCTATCCAAACAAGAGTGGCGTCCAAACATCATATACATCAAGAGGCGCCAAGAAACAAGAATCTTCATCGACAAACATCTTCTCATGAGCATCGCCACCATAAAGAGGATACAAGAAATTGTCTCAGGCATCTTCGCCACCAAGACGAAGAATTGAAGATGAGCACCAACCATAATGCTCAATCAAGCTCAAGAAGGCACCACAAGCACAAGAAGAGTGCCAAGGCAAATGATCACCATCGCGAGCGTCATGTGGATGACCAAGTGCTTCACCAACATCAACCATCGGCAAGGCACGCCAATGACCTCCGTCGACACCTTCATCGGGCACCTTCTACTACTAGTGCCACCACCAAAATGGCACCAAGAGCAAGCCTTCCTCCACGCCATCAAGCTTCAATGCCTACGCTTGACTTCCACAACCTCGCCAACGAGGAAAATGTAGATGCCTACTTCGCCAAGTTGGATAGCATGAGCCTACCTCCACCACTACTACGAGATGGCCACAAGACGGTCGAGCATGGGATTTTCCCTTCGACCATGGAGGAGAGCAATGATGCCCATCTTATGGCATCCAACCTTGAAGGCGACAAGGTCAAGAATGGTGAGCATGGGATTTTCCCTTCACCAAAGGAGGCGCTTGGAGTTGAGGAAACCGAGCCTATCCCCATATGCTTGAGTGATGATGTGGTACCAATCCCATGTGAGTATGAGAGCCACTTAGCCCACTTGAGTGAGAACAAGAGTGAGATGAGTGACTCCACCTTATGTGAGATTGAGTGCTTCCACTTTGAGGGCATGAGTGATACACCGAGTGAGTTGAGAGTGGTAGTTGATAGGTCAAGTGAGACCATTTCGATTTCTAACAACTTACCCTCTACCTCTAGTGTGTTCTCTTGTGTTGTGCTAGGTTCCATGGATGAAGACGCGCCAAGCCATGAAGCAATGATGCCTCAATTGGAGAAGATGTACATGGTGCACGAAGTGGATGCTACGCCATGGCTACATCAAGAAAACGAAGTCGTCCACAAGGAGGCCACTACTTCCACAACACCCACTTCATATGAGAGGTATGAACAAGGTAACAATAAGGGTGTTGATGATGCCATGATCCCACTAGTGGACATGATGAATTGTGAGGATATGCATGCTTTGGATGATACTTGTGACATTACATATGCTTCATTCATAGTCCCATGTGATTCTTTGCCTTTGCATAATATTGCTCATGTGGAATTGTTTGATTGCAATACCATTTCCATAAACATGCCATGCTATGCATCTTGTGTGTATCCTCCAATTGCTTCGGACTTGCTTTGTCATGCTAGTCATTCAATTTCTCCCGTTGCTTGCAATAAGATGAATGCTTGCTATTTCACTTGTTTTGCTTGCAACAACATTGATCATATGCGTTATAATGAGATGGCCCCCATAGCTTTCTCAATTTTTGGAGATTTTGATGATTGCCATGATAAGCATGTTCCCCACTTGCATACTCACCATGCACCTATTTCATACTTGATTGACATTAATGGTGATGTGCACAAGAAGAGATACATCATGATGGATGATGTGTATCTCTACCATGCACACACGTTCTTCCTTTTGTGTATGATGTGTAGGTACCCGCACTATCATGTCAACCTCGGTTGAGCACGAGTTGACAAAAAGAGCTCTTGAGAGCATCCCACAAGTGAGTTCAAGATTGAACCCAGCTCTGATACCTTTTGCATGCTTTGCATCTTTCATGTTGGCAAATTGCTCTTTCCTATGGTTTGATTGCAAGCATGTTGATGGTATTATCTCACCTTGTGACATTCATGTTTCTTCGATTTTGGATAATGATGCTTTGTGTGTTGCAACAAAAATGTTGAACATTTTCTCTTTCCGATGTTTTGTTTGCAACCACAATTCCATTAAGAGCATGTATTGTCATGAGAGCTTCCAAGAATCTCGTCTTGTTGTTGCAACAAACATAAGGACCACTTGCTCTTTCCTTTGTTTTGTTTGCAAACATGTCGTTTTTGCTTCCGCTTGGGATACTCATATTCCCATGATATTTGTTATCGATGATTTGTGTGTGACATCCAACATGTCGAACAATTTCCCCTTCCAATGGTTGGTTGGCACACATAATGATGTTGTTTTGGATATTCTTCCTTTTGTGTTTTTGCCAAATTATCCTATTCTTGCATCAAAGATGTTGTTTGAAATTTGGATCCAATGCTTTGAGTGCCCAACTACTACGTTATATGGAGTTTTTGAGTTTCCAAAATTGGATGATGTTCAAACGATTTCCATGCACTTTGACCTTGCATATGCATTCCATTTGCTAGCCTTGTATTGTGCTAATAGTGTTGTGAACAAGAATGGACATGCCACATTTGACATGCTCCTCGATCACGCACAAAAATATTTTGCTTGGTCTTTGTTGTGTGAAGGCACAAATGCATACACGTTAACCTCTATGGACTATATGTTGACAAGAAGAACCGAAGAGAGTTACCTATGGCTACCCTTCATCGAGCTATCTCTACAAGCTAAGGTGACTTCCTTCTACTTCAGGACTCATGCTATAATGTTCATGAATTGGCTACGCTTTGAGTGTTGCTTCGCTTTTGTCGTGAGCTTTGTAGGCTTCATGGAAGGTGAAGGAACATTGAAGTGTTGTCAAGTCAATCTTCCCGAGGACGACTATATGGTGAACCCCAGGATCAAGGATGTCCTTCGACCTCTTCTACTTCGTGATGAACATGGAGAGTCGACGACGACTCTTTTTGAAGGGGGGGGAGCTGATGTAGCCCGACCTACGGTCGTTACCACATCATGGTCTCCAACTTACGCCAAGTCGTCATGGACTCCAAAGGTGAATCCGTTCCTCTATGCGAGCCCACTTCCTACCCTATTGAATGGTATGCTACTTCATACTCCGTCACATATGCATGATAGGTTCACACCGACAAGTAAGGAGGGAAGGGAGGAAGCCCGGGACATCAAGCCCGACAAGACGGAGGCTTGGAAGAGGAGACGGAAGAAGCCACAGCTAAACCACCGCAGTCTCCGGCCTACACCGGAGTCTCCGGTCCTGCTACACCGGAGTCTCCGGACCTACCTCCGGACCGACCCCAGCGACCGCCCGAGGACAGTCTGAATGCCACTCCGGAGACGACACCGGAGACAGACCGGAGTCTCCGGCCTAGACCGGAGTCTCCGGACCCCACACCAGAGTCTCCGGCCTACACGATGGGCATGCGCGCCGCCAGCTAGACCTTTGGCCCATGTACCCCTCTATCTCGTCCAAACCCTAGTTTTATCCCTAAACTACCCCTGTTTATGTGGCTGGCCTATAAATAGAGCCCCCACCCCTCATGTATCCCTTAGGCATAGATGATAGACTAAAGACAACCCCCATTGTGGAATCTCTAGTTTTGCCTCATCCCCTTTACCAAGGGGACCGACTATCGTCACCAACCTTGATTGGACTTTGCATCACGCATCCATCGTTGAACAAGGCCTTGGAGTTCGATGTCTAGTCTCCAAGTTGTCAAGACCCTCCCCAAGATGTTCTTCCCTCTCCGATGTGGATTTGAGGGAGCACGTTGACCGATCTTTCCTTGCGAGGATTCTATCGGACCGGTGGCCGCCGTTCGGGAGCAATCAGCCTTGTATCGTGTGAGTTTTGCGTGTGTTCATCGTGTTCTTCGCGAGGTGTGTGTTCGCTTCCGCTACCTTCTCCCTTTCCCCTCGCTTTCCCATCGATTTGACCACGAGATCCGTGAAGATCGGGCACCCAAGAGGTTAACCCCTCCATCATTTGCATTGTCCGCAATTATTTGGCTAGGAGTCATTGGTTGCAACACACAAGTTTTATCAAGCCATTTGAAGGTGTAAGTGGTTGAGTGACCATTATGCAAAGCACGCTTGTCATATTGCCACGGTCTTCCGAGCAACATATGACAAACCGTCATTGGGACCACGTCACATTCCACCGTGTCCTTGTAGTGCCCAATTGAGAACGTCACCGAGACGGTGTGCTTGATCTTGACGGATCCTTGGTCACTTAGCCATTGGATATGGTAGGGGTGTTTATGTGGATGGAGGGTGAGGTTGAGTTTCTCACACAATTCCGTGCTTGCAAGGTTGTGGCAACTCCCTCCATCGATGACAACTTTGATGGACTTCCCATTGATGCCGGCACGAGTTTGGAAGATGTTCGAGCGTTGGTCTTCATTTTCATTGACTTGGGTAGTCAAGACCCTTGTGACCACAAGCGATGGACTTGCGTCATGCTCACACACAAGAAGTTCTTGGTCCTCGTCCAAATGTTGCCTTGCCATGGCTTCCTTGACCCTTGCATAAAACTCTTCTTCACTCAAGTATTCTTCATCGCCGTTGTCATGGATGAACAAAACTTTCTTGTTCCCACATGCATTCGACTTGTGCCCTTTGCCTCCACACTTGTAGAATTCACCATTAAATGGTTGATCATCCCTTGTGTGTTTGCCACTTGGGGGCTGTTTTCCTTGAGGGAGAGTTGGCTTGAAGGGAAGCTTGGTGGTACTTGAGGAGCTTCCACTTGGTGTTGTTGGAGTAGTGGTTGGCGCTTCCATGTAGGTGAAGTACGTCTTTGGCTTGTTGTACTTGATGTCCTCTTGCACTTGACGCTCGGCATTTGATGCGATGTGCACAAGCTCAACCATGTTGTTGTACTTTTGGAACTCGGTGATGCGCTTGATGGGATGGTTCAAGCCATTGAGGAAGCGTGCCATTGTTTGTTCATCTCGCTCTTCAATATTGGCACGGATCATGTTGAGCTCCATTTGCTTGAAGTACTCTTCCACGGTCTTTGACCCTTGACTAAGCGTTTGAAGCTTGTTGAAGAGGTCACGCGTGTAGTGTGAAGGAACAAAGAGGGATCTCATATGAGCCTTCACATCTTGCCAAGTTGCGATTGGAGGCTCTTCTTTTGCTTCACGAGCGAGTTGGACTTTTTCCCAGCAAAGGTTGGCATACTCATCAAACTCGAGGGATGCCATGACCATCATCTTCTCATTGCTATAGTTGTGCATGCGGAAGATCTTGTCGACCTTGAGTTCCCAAGAGAGATATTCCTCGGGCTCATTGGAACCGGTGAACTTGGGCATGGTGAATTTGAGCTTGCCGAAAGTTTCTTCTCCATTGTGGTTCCGGTTGCGTCGGTTGCCATGATTTGGGCGGTCATCATCATCATCCGAGCTCTCATGTCTTGCTTGGTGATTGTTGCGTTGCTCTTGCGGTAGTTGAGGTGCCGCGTTTGGTGGTGGAACTTGGTGTTGACGACGAGCTTGGGGAGCTTGCTCGTTTTGTTGACGCGGTTGAGGACGAGGAGGAGGTTAATGGTCCTCACGACGAGCTTGGGGAGCTTTCTCTTGTTCTTGTCGTGGTTGATGCCGAGGAGCATTGGCTTGTGCCATGTGGCGAGGAGGACGTCGAGCCGCATGCGCAATGGGCTGCTCTTCTTCTTCTTGGTGTAGGGGAGGCTCGTCATGACCATCATGTTGCCGACGTTGCCGATCATGTCGATGATGACGCCTTGGAGGATCTTCGAGCGCTTCACATCGACGGTGATCTTGTTCGTCCTCTTCGGGTGCTTCACTTGTTGTTGAAAGGACATGTCGACGGCGATGGGCTTGGTGGTCCATGTGAGGTTGCTCTTGTTGAATCACAAGTGCCCTTGGTTGTGGCCGGTTTGCTTCACGTCGTGGAGGTCATGCGGAGAGGTCACCATCATAGCTTGACGTTGCGGCGTGTCGCGGAGACGGTACCGCTTGCGAAGAGCTCATGGATTGAAGAACGGGTCCATCCCGGTGCCTTGAAGCGTGACGGCGAGGTGCACTTGATTCACTTGAGGAGTGCCGAGATGAGCTTGATTCGCGCGAGCGTGGCCTTGCTAGTCCATCAATGAGGCGTTGAAGCTTCTCATCCGTTGAGGTGAGTGCACGACCAAGAGCTTCATTTTGATGACCGAGGTTGTGTTGCTTGGCATTCATTTGGCCACGGACTTCTTCGAAGCGGTTGTAGATGTTCTTGAATTCCACACGGGCCTCGCTAAATTATTCATCTTGGCGCCGCTCGAGAGCTTCAGAACGATAGTTGAATTCTCCTCGGACCTTCCAATGGTCCCATCTTGTCAGGAATTGTGTGTCGTCCTCCGGGGGTGGTGGCTGTGATGGCTCGCCATTTCTGTCCATGATGCAAAGCCGACAAGGGTTGTATATGGAGAATAAGGGTGCGGAGAGTTCGCCTTTTACCTCACCTTGGGGATTATATCAAACCAATTGCCACACAAATGAGCGAACGGCGTGCAAAGTGAAATGGTAAAGAACTCACACACAAGTATGCTAGAACTTGCAAAAGCTTTTGGTGGAAGGTTAGGATTGTGGAAAACCAAATGAAACGATCTAAGAAAAAGGTTATTGTTCTACGTGGTAAAGAACCAAAGATCAAAAGCAAAAGGATACGATCTACAAAACACGGAAAACACACACGTGGAGAAAAACGGGGTTAGCACGACTATGAAAATGAGCACAAAAGGTCCTAACGAAGACTACGCTCGGTTGTAGTGCCAACTCAAGGAGAGACCACAACTCGTTTGCCAAAAGAGGATAAGCAATAGATTTGTGCACTTGCCTTGGTCTGCTCTTTTCCTCTCTCTTGTTGGCTTACAAGCTTGGTATTCTCTTTGTATTGGGAGACTATGTATCTTTTTCTATTTTTCGTTTGTTCTTTTTTTTTTATTCTTTCTCTTTTTCTCCCTTTCTATGCTACTATGTTAACTTTTGTATTTGGCCTCACACTCTCACTTTCCAATGGCAAGTGCTGAATGCTTAGACAAACACAAAATGAGTTGCTCTCATCGGAGAGAAACACACAAAGGAAAATATGGGGCTGTCAAAGTGGTGCAAGTTATACCTTTGGTATTGTTGACTATTTGCAACCGTTGGAGGGGTATGATGTTCGAGTGTCGCGGTGTCATTGAGCGCGTGGTGACCTTGATGCGGAAGCTGTTGTGAAAATGGCGACAAACACGCGAAACACGAACAAGTGAAGTGGAAAAGTCAGCAAACGAAGTTGAGGCATCAAATGAGCGAAGAAACACGGTCAGAGGCGAGCGGTAGTACCGCCTGGTACGACCGTTAGTACCGGTGAGCGGTAGTACCGCTTGTGCGACCGGTAGTACCGGTGACTTGTGGTAGTACAGTTGCACGACCGGTAGTACCGCAAGGCACGGAACTGGAACGAGATCAACTTGACAAAATCCTCAAATTCGTGGTGATCTGACCAAAAGGTTGGGCTAGGAACAACAGGGGCTATAGATCGACTCCAAAAGCAACAGATCAATGGACCAAAACCACGAAAAACTCACCAAATCCAAAGATCGATCCAAAGGCAAATTGGGGCTCTTTTTGGTGGGATTTTCGATTTTAAGGGGGATCAAAGAAAAAATTGGGGGAAATTCGTGATCAACCGTGCTCTTGATACCAATATGTTATGGGGTAACCCTGGGGTTGGCCCGATCTTTCACGAATTCCACGAGAAACGAGGGGGAAAGCGGTGGTCGGGGGAAGAAGGGATGAAAACCACGAACACACGCACACAAAACACGATACACGCCGATCTCTCACGCCGGTGGCAACCGGTCCAACATAATCCCTAGGATCGGTGTTGGGCGAAGCTCTCTCTCCACTCCAACAACGGGGGACGAGGTGCTTGGTGAGCTCTTGACGACTTGGGGGCGAGAAACCGAGAACCCAAGGCCTTGTACAACTTGAACGCACTAGGCAAGATCCAAGAGGGGGGTGGATAATCCGGTGCTCCTTGGTAGGAGCATGAGACCAATAGATATAAGTTCCTCAAAGGGTTTCCTTACTCTATTATTATCCAAGTTTAGGGTTTACAATAGAGGGTGGGGGCTATATATAGTCCAGCCACAAAACAGGGGTAGTTTTGGAACGAAAAGGTAAATTATAGGAAGGGATACAAGGCACAGGGCCGAACTTAGGCGTTCAGGTTCAGTCAGGACCGGTAGTACCGATCTGGCAACCGGTAGTACCGGTCGCAACCGGTAGTACCGCTCCGGGGGCGGTAGTACCGCTGGCGGGCCTGGAGCTTCCGTCGGGGTCGCCTGTAGCGAGCGGTAGGAGGGGGCGGTAGTACCGCTGACCGGTAGTACCGGTTGCTGGGCCGGTAGTACCGCTGGCGTCTGGGGCGTGGAGTGGTTCTTCCTGGAGCGTCCGGTAGCTGGGGCCGGTAGTACCGCTTGGACCGGTAGTACCGGTCGCCTCAACTGGTAGTACCGCTGGCGTCTGGCAGCGACTGGTTGCTTCCGCTCCGTTTACTCCGTCCCTTGGGTCCTTCTCTTCGTACCTGATGATGCACAGTGTGTGCGTATGAAGTAGCAAACCATCCAAGGGTATGTCGAAGTCACACAAGGAAAGGAGCGAGTTAACCTTGGCTTGGAGGAGCTTAGCTCGGACGCGAGTCATGGGTCCACTTGGGGAGCTCGTGGGAGTAGATGTAGTAGCGGTCGTAGGACGGGCTGCATCAAGAAGACACAACAAAACCAAGGAAAATCAGCTTGTCTTTTGCAAGAGTGCACTTTGGGATATTAGCATAAAGCTTTTCATGATGAAGGATTTGAAGGACCTCCATAACATGAGTAACATGCTCCGCTAGTGACTTGCTATAGACAAGGATGTCATCAAAGTAAACAATTACACTCTTCCCAATGATAGATCTCAAAATATGGTTCATGAGGCACATGAAGGTAGATGGGGCGTTAGATAAGCCAAAAGGCATAACCAACCATTAATAGAGACCAAGCTTGGTCTTGAAGGCGGTTTTCCACTCATCACCTTCGGCCATGCGAATTTGATGGTAACCACTACGAAGATCAATTTTCGAAAATATAGTGGCTCCACATAACTCATTAAGCATGTCATCAAGACGCGGTATAGGATGTCGATAACGCACGGTGATAGCATTGATTGGACGGCAGTCCATGCATAACCGCAACGTATCATCCGTTTTTGGAACTAGAATCACGGGGACCGCGCTTGGGCTAGTGCTTACTTCGATCAAACCTTTGGAGACGAGTTGGTTGATTTGACGTTCGATCTCCTTCGTCTCTTCCGGGTTCGTGCAATACGCGAAGCGGTTTGGGAGTGGGACGCCGGGTATGATGATGCAGCCCGTCCCACGAACGCTACTACATCTACTCCCACAAGCTCCCCAAGTGGACCCATGACTCGCGCCCGAGCCAAACCCCTACAAGCTAAGGTGAACTCGCTCCTCTCCTCGTGTGACTTCGATACACCCTTGGATGGCCTGCTACTTCAAACGCATACCTTGTGCATCATTAGGTACGAAGAGAAGGACCCAGTGGACGGAGGAGCCGGAGCGGAAGCAACCAGTCGCTGCCAGACGCCAGCGGTACTACCGGTTGACGCGACCGGTACTACCGGTTCAAGCGGTACTACCGGCCCCAGCTACCGGACACCACAGCAGGAGCCCAACCAAGGGCCAGACAACTACGGTACTACCGGCCCAGGAACCGATACTACAGGTGGGCGGTACTACCGCCCCCTCTTACCGCTCGCTACAGGCTTATCCGACGGAAGCTCCAGGATCGCCAGCGGTACTACCGCCCCTGGAGCGGTACTACCGGTTGCGACCGGTACTACCGGTACTACCGGTCCTTATTGAACCTAAACGCATCAGTTTGGCCCAGCGCCCTGTATCCCTTCCTATAATTTACCTTTTCGTTCCGAAACTACCCCTGTTTATGTGCCTATATAAAGCCCTCACCCTTTATTGTAAACCCTAGACTTGGATAATAATAGATTAAGGAAACCCTTTGAGGAACTTACATCTATTGGTCTCATGCCCCTGCCAAGGAGCACCGGATTATCCACCCCCCTCTTGGATCTTGCCTAGTGCGTTCAAGTTGTACAAGGCCTTGGGTTCTCGTTTCTCGCCCCCAAGTCGTCAAGATCTCACCAAGCACCTCGTCCCCCGTTGTTGGCGTGGAGAGCGAGCTTCGCCCAACACCGATCCTAGAGATTATGTTGGACCGGTTGCCACCGACGTGAGTTATCGGCGTGTATCGTGTTTTGTGTGCGTGAGTTCGTCGGATTCTTCGTGTGCGTGTGTTCATGGATTTCATCCCCTTTCCCCCTTCCACCGCTTTACCCTCGATTCCCACGGAGATTCGTGAAAGATCGGGCCAACCCAAGGGTTACCCCATAACATATTGGTATCAAGAGCACGGTTGATCACGAATTTTCCCCCAATTTTTCTTTGATCCCCCTTAAAATCGAAAATCCCACCAAAAAGAGCCCCAATTTGCCTTTGGATCGATCTTTGGATTTGGTGGGTTTTTCGTGGTTTTGGTCCATAGATCTATTGCTTTTGGAGTCGATCTATAGCCCCTGTTGTTCCTAGCCCAGCCTTTCGGTCAGATCACCACGAATTTGAGGATTTTGTCAAGTTGATCTCGTTCCAGTTTCGCAACTGGCGGTACTACCTGCCGTGCAAGCGGTACTACCGCAAGTCACCGGTACTACCGGCCGCACAAGCGGTACTACCACTCGCCGGTACTGCCGGACGTTGCCAGCGGTACTACCGCTCGCCTCTGACCGTGTTTCTTTGTTCCTTTGACGCCTCAACTTCGTTTGCTGAATTTTCCACTTCACTTGTTCGTGTTTCGCGTGTTTGTCGCCATTTTAACAAGCTTCCGCATCAAAGTCACCACGCGCTCAATGACACCGCGACACTCGAACATCACCCCCACCAACGGTTGCAAGTCGTCAACAATACCGAAGGTATAACTTGCACCACTTTGACAGTCCCATATCTTCCTTTGTGTGTAACTATCCTATGAGAGCAACTCATTTTGTGTTTGTCTAAGCATTGTGCACTTTCCATTGGAAAATGAGAGTGTGAGGGCAAATACAAAAGTTAACATAGTATCATAGCAAGGGAGAAAAAGAAAAAGAATCAAAAAAAGGAAAAGAAAAAGATAAAATAGAAAGATACATAGTCTCCCAATACAAAGAGAATACCAAGCTTATAAGCCAACAAGAGAGAGGAAAAGAGCGCACCAAGGCAAGTGCACAAATCTATTGCTTATCCTCTTTTGGCAAACGAGTTGTGGTCTCTCCTTGAGTTGGCACGACAACCGAGCGTAGTCCTCGTTAGGACCTTTTGTGCTCATTTTTATAGTCGTGCTAACCCCGTTTTTCTCCAAGTGTGCGTTTTCCGTGTTTTTGTAGATCGTATCCTTTTGCTTTTGATCTTTGGTTCTTTACCACGTAGAACAATACCCCTTTTGCTTGGATCGTTTCGTTTGGTTTTCCACAATCCTAACCTTCCACCAAAAGCTGTTGAGAGTTGTAGCATATTTGTTTGTGAGTTTCTTGCCCATTGCACTTTGCACGCTGTTCGCTCATTTGTGTGGCAATTGGTTTGATATAATCTCCAAGGTGAGGTAAAGGCTAACTTTTCGCACCCTTATTCTCCATATACAACCCTTGTCGGCTTTTGCATCATGGACAGGATTGGCGAGCCATCCCAACAACCTCAACCTCCGGAGGACGACACACAATTCATGACAAGATGGGACAATTGGAAGGTCCGAGGAGAATTCAACTACCGTTGTGAAGCTCTTGAGCGGCGCCAAGATGAACAATTTAGCGAGGCCCGTGTGGAATTCAAGAACATCGACAACCGCTTTGAAGAAGTCCGTGGCCAAATGCATGCCATGCAACACAAGCTCGGTCATCAAAATGAAGCTCTTGGTCGTGCACTCGCCTCAACGGACGAGAAGCTTCAACGCCTCATTGATGGACTAGCAAGGCCACGCTCGCGCGAATCAAGCTCATCTCGGCATTCCTCAAGTGAATCAAGTGCTCCTCGCCGTCACGCTTCAAGGCACCGGGATGGACCCGTTCTTCAATCCATGAGCTCTTCTCAAGCGGTACCATCGCCACGACATGCCGCAACATCAAGCTATGATGGTGACCTCTCCGCAAGACCTCCAAGACGTGAAGCGAACCGGCCACAACCAAGGGCACTTGTGATTCAACAAGAGCAACCTCGCATGGACCACCAAGTCCATCGCCGTCGACATGTCTTTCAACAACAAGTGAAGCACCCGAAGAGGACGAACAAGATCACCGTCGACGTGAAGCGCTCGAAGATCCTCCAAGGCGTCACCATCGACATGATCGTCCACGTCGGCAACATGATGGTCATGACGAGCCTTCCCTACATCAAGAAGAAGAAGAGCAGCCCATTGCGCATGCGGCTCGACATCCTCCTCGCCACATGGCGCAAGCCAATGCTCCTCGTCCTCAACCGCGCCAACAAAACGAGCAAGCTCCCCAAGCTCGTCGTCAAAACCAAGTTCCACCACCAGACGCGGCACCTCAACAACCGCAAGAGCAACGCAACCATCACCAAGCAAGACATGAGAGCTCGGATGATGATGATGACCGCCCAAATCATGGCAACCGCCGCAACCAGAACCACAATGGAGAAGAAACTTTCGGCAAGCTCAAATTCACCATGCCCAAGTTCACCGGTTCCAATGAACCCGAGGAATATCTCTCGTGGGAACTCAAGGTCGACAAGATCTTCCGCATGCACAATGATAACAATGAGAAGATGATGACCATGGCATCCCTCGAGTTCGATGAGTATGCCAACCTTTGGTGGGAACAAGTCCAACTCGCTCGCGAAGAAAAAGAAGAGCCTCCAATCGCAACTTGGCAAGATATGAAGGCTCATATGAGATCCCGCTTTGTTCCTTCACACTACACGCGTGACCTTTTCAACAAGCTTCAAACGCTTAGTCAAGGGACAAAGACCGTGGAAGAGTACTTCAAGCAAATGGAGCTCAACATGATCCGTGCCAACATTCAAGAGCGAGATGAACAAACAATGGCACGCTTCCTCAATGGCTTGAACCATCCCATCAAGCGCATCACCGAGTTCCAAAAGTACAACAACATGGTTAAGCTTATGCACATCGCATCAAAGGCCGAGCGTCAAGTGCAAGAGGACATCAAGTACAACAAGCCAAAGACGTACTTCACCTACAAGCAAGCACCAACCACTACTCCAACAACACCAAGTGGACGCTCCTCAAGTACCACCAAGCTTCCCTTCAAGCCAACTCTCCCTCAAGGAAAACAGCCCCGAAGTGGCAAACACACAAGGGATGATCAACCATTCAATGGTGAATGCTACAAGTGTGGAGGCAAAGGTCACAAGTCGAACGCATGTGGAAACAAGAAAGTTTTGTTCATCCATGACAACGGCGATGAAGAATAGTTGAGTGAAGAAGAGTTTGATGCAAGGGTCAAGGAAGCCATGGAAAGGCAACATTTGGAAGAGGACCAAGAACTTCTTGTGGGTGAGCATGACGCAATTCCATCGCTTGTGGTCACAAGGGTCTTAACTACACAAGCCAATGAGAATGAAGACCAACGCTCGAACATTTTCCAAAATCGTGCCGGCATCAATGGGAAGTCCATCAAAGTTGTCATCGATGGAGGGAGTTGCCACAATCTTGCAAGCACGGAATTGTGTGAGAAACTCAACCTCACCCTCCATCCGCATGAACACCCCTACCATATCCAATGGCTAAGTGACCAAGGATCCATCAAGATCAAGCACACCGTCTCGGTAACGTTCTCAATTGGGCACTACAAGGACACGGTGGAATGTGACGTGGTCCCAATGACGGTTTGCCATATGTTGCTCGGAAGGCCGTGGCAATATGACAAGCGTGCTTTGCATAATGGTCACTCAAACACTTACACCTCCAAATGGCTTGATAAAACTTGTGTGTTGCAACCAATGACTCCTAGCCAAATAATTGCGGACAATGCAAAGGCTTTAGCGAGGGCGCAATACACAAAAACACCTTGTGAGAAGAGTGGTGAGCGAGAGAACCACACCATAGTGAGTGAGAGCTACAAGCCAACCTCGAGTGGAAAAACTAAGAGTGTTCTTTTGGCCACCAAAAGTGAGATGAGAGAAGTGCGGAACAACCCATCCATCTTGCACTATGTCCTTGTATGCAAGGGACTAGCTGATGTGGACATCCCTACTATTGATACAACCGTTGTACCTACAGCAACACACATACAAGGACCCATCACAAGATCTCGTGCCAAACAACTTAACTATCAGGTACTTTCGTTTCTTGGAACTATTCCTTACATACATGAGAATATGATGCTGCCTAAATCAGATACATTTCTTACTCTTAGGAATGATGGACCAAGCATGGATGAGAGGGACAAGCATTGGAGCATGGCCATGCATGGAGATGGCAGCAAGCATGTGATGATCCAAGAGAAGGCCACGGATGAAGATTTCAGAACTTTGAGGCCACCATAATGAAGAAAGAAGGCTTGGACGAAATATTCAAGATCAATACTTTACGAATTCGTCCATAGCATAATATGGTGCTGCGACACCTTTATTTTGGGCCAGGCCCATGTAATTTTCGCAGGATTTTAATTAGCCACTTTTTAGAGTCCGTATTTGAGGGGAAAAGGACTTTTAGGGTTGGATTCGGCCACCACTTCCATGGCTGGCCGAAACCCCACCTTTTCGCCCTTAAATACGCCCCATAGCCGAACCTCTAGACTCGGATTTTGTTTAGACATTAAGTTAGCCATAGTCGCAAACTTCGCCAAGGCTCGAGCGTCGCAGAGGCCTCTTGTACTTCGCACCTATTCAGGATCCCACCTCTTTCAATAAAGCTTTCCTCTTAATCCGCAATATCTTGATTGCAATATTGGTTCTTACTTGTTCTCGATTTCAGGTAGGAATTAAGACCCTCGCTGGTCAGGCTGATCGTGTTCACGCAGGATCGGTAACCTTCAGGAGATTGGCCTAGCGATTGCATTGGCGCTCGTGCTCGCACGTGTAGTCGGATCGTCAAGCCCGAACTCCACCAAATCGATTATCGCCATCTCATCGAAAGATCGGACACCTTTGCCCTATCAAGTGGTATCAGATTTCAGGTTGCTCGGTGAGATTTTACTGTTTTTCATAGATTAGATCTGTTTTTTCCTATAACCCACGAAAAAGCCAAAAACACAGTTAGAGTTTAGATCCATCCCATAACCAATCTACGCCTCGCATTATCTTTTCAGTTTTTGCATTGTTGAATTTGTGTCTACATCGTCGCGTCGAGTTGCTGGTCTTAGTGTCTCGTCCCTTAGAGTTTCGAGTTCTGATCATACTAGTCACCGCCACACTCGCCGCTCACCGCCGCAATATTCTGCCACCATATTCCGCCGCCATATACCCAGCCACCATAAACCCTCATACTCCGCCACCGCCTTCCTACCGCGACACAGATCCGATCAGTTTTCCTGCCGCGGTACGAGTCCGAGTAGAGTTATTGTTTCCTAGTTATTTCTTTTGACTTTCCTTCTTTGTTGTTTCCGTGTTCCGCTAAAGTCCGTGTCGAGCTAAGAGTCCGGTCGTAAGTCCAGAAGGAGAGCAAAAAAAAAAAAAAAAAAAAAGTCTGGAACCGCCTCCGAAAAAATTTTCTGGCTATACTGGTTTTCGGCTTTGGGGATCACTTTTCTCCATCGGCCGTTATAGCGATATTTTTTTGGCGCCTGCGCACTTTCCGGAGCAAAATAAAAAATTTCAAAAAAAAATTTTTGGGGGCTAACCTCTTTTTAGACCCCGTAGATCAGTTCTAGACACTCGCCATCCTAGTAATTTTCTGCATCTCGGATCGCTTTTCAGGGTGCTATATCATCATACAGTGCTTGTTGTGTCGCGTCGTGACATCGTTGGTGATCTAGGCTCGCGTCTCTAGTACGGTCTAGCCTAGGACCAGCACAGTACCGTCGTTGAGCATTCTTTCAACTTTTGCATTGCTGTTTTGATAATTGCTAACCCCTTTGCTAAGCCTTCCCAGAGCTCCACAGATACTCTCCACGTGCGGTGTTTCGACTCCTGGTAATCGCTTGGTTCAATCTCTGGACCCACTGATCCTCGTGGTTGCACATCGCCTTTTCCTGCTGTTTGGTAAGAACTTGTAAGAGCTTCGTATATTGCTTGACGGATTACGCGTGACTTCCACCATATTCCTGTAGTATATACCTGTGCTTTTAAGGACTAACCATGACAGATACTTCGCGGAATCGTGCCACCATGACGAACGAAGAACTACATGCCCACTTCTCCGCGCTCTGGTCAGTCGTGCTGAAGACGTGGATACGCGCCTAGGGGAGTTTGACACCAAGCTCACCAACGCCGTGGACAAGATCGATGGACTCGAGAAATCCTTCAACGCCAAGCTTGACGTTCGGTTCAAGGAGCTTTTGAACCGATTGCCCGCACCCGCACCGGCACCCACACATGGCGCACGGCGCATTCCGGTCACTGGTCGGACTGCTGGTTCGGCTCCCGCCGCACCCCCAGCGGCTCCTGCTGCGACTGACGTTCCTCAGACTTCCGCCGCGGCTGCTGCTGCGACATTGGGGACAGACGACGGGTACTACTACGACCCCGACGACGACGATCTGTTTGACGAGGAGGTTGAACAACCTCCACAGGTACCTGCTGGTCGCCCCCGACATTACTACCGCAACGCTCGCCCACCGGTACGTAATGATGATGATCATGTTTGATAGGGCAAAGGTGTCCGATCTTTCGATGAGATGGCGATAATCGATTTGGTGGAGTTCGGGCTTGACGATCCGACTACACGTGCGAGCACGAGCGCCAATGCAATCGCTAGGCCAATCTCCTGGAGGTTACCGATCCTGCGTGAACACGATCAGCCTGACCAGCGAGGGTCTTAATTCCTACCTGAAATCGAGAACAAGTAAGAACCAATATTGCAATCAAGATATTGCGGATTAAGAGGAAAGCTTTATTGAAAGAGGTGGGATCCTGAATAGGTGCGAAGTACAAGAGGCCTCTGCGACGCTCGAGCCTTGGCGAAGTTGCGACTATGGCTAACTTAATGTCTAAACAAAATCCGAGTCTAGAGGCTCGGCTGGGGTGTATTTAAGGGCGAAAACGTGGGGTTTCGGCCAGCCAAGGAAGTGGTGTGCCGAATCCAACCCTAAAAGTCCTTTTCCCCTCAAATACGGACTCTAAAAAGTGGCTAATTAAAATCCTGCGAAAATTACATGGGCCTGGCCCAAAATAAAGGTGTCGCAGCACCATATTATGCTATGGACGAATTCGTAAAGTATTGATCTTGAATATTTCGTCCAAGCCTTCTTTCTTCATTATGGTGGCCTCAAAGTTCTGAAATCTTCATTCGTGGCCTTCTCTTGGATCATCACATGCTTGCTGCCATCTCCATGCATGGCCATGCCAATGCTGTCCCTCTCATCCATGCTTGGTCCATCATTCCTAAGAGTAAGAAATGTATCTGATTTAGGCAGCATCATTTCTCATGTATGTAGGAATAGTTCCAAGAAAACGAAAGTACCTGATAGTTAAGTTTGTTTGGCACGAGATCTTGTGATGGGTCCTTGTATGTGTGTTGCTGTAGGTACAACGGTTGTATCAATAGTAGGGATGTCCACATCATGCTCCCCTTCTTGAATTGAAGTCGTCCTCGACGCAATCTCATCTTCCTCACCTCACCAATAAGCTTAAATCTGCAATGTTAAATGTGGACTAACCGTACCAAAGTCTGCAGGCAACTCAAGTTTATAATGCATTATCATTGATTCTCTCTAACACCTTAAGGGACCAGCAGCACGTGGCATTAACTAGACTTGCGTAAATCAGGAAACGATCTTTACGCAAATGTAACCAAACAAGATCGCCAACATCAAACACAACATGCTTTCTCCTCTCCCTTTATCCCCAGCAGTTTAATACTTAGCATTCATGTGTTCAATGTTATCTTTAGTAGTCTTATGCAAGTTTAATATCATTTCAGCGCGTTGTGTAGCATCCAAATTATGTTGCACCGAAGAAGGTAAAGGCAATAAATCAATAGGTGCACGAGGAACAAAACCATACACAATCTCAAATGGGCACATCTTTGTGGTAGAATGCAATGAACGATTATAAGCAAATTCTATATGAGGTAAACACTCTTCCCACAATTTAAGTTCTTCTTTAAAACACCCGTAACATAGTAGACAAAGTTCTATTTACTACTTCAGTTTGACCATCAGTTTGGGGATGACATGTAGTACTAAATAGCAATTTAGTCCCCAACTTAGCCCATAAACATCTCCAAAAGTGGCTAAGAAATTTAGTATCACGATCAGAGACAATAGTATTTGGCACACCATGCAAACGAACAATTTCACGAAAGAACAATCAGCAATATGCGCAGCATCATCCGTTTTATGACAAGGAATAAAGTGTGCCATCTTAGAAAACCGATCCACAACAACAAAAAATACTATCCCTCCCCTTCTGTGTTCGTGGCAATCCCAAAACAAAGTCCATAGAAATATCCTCCCAAGGAACACTAGGAACAGGAAGAGGCATATATAAACCATGTGGATTAAGGCGAGACTTAGCTTTTTGACAAGTAGTGCAGCGTGCCACAATCTCTCAACATCTCGACGCATACGTGGCCAAAAGAAGTGTGCAGCAAGAACATCCTCCGTCTTCTTGACACCAAAGTGTCCCATCAATCCTCCTCCATGCGCCTCCTGTAACAACAAAAGATGAACAGAGCTATCTGGAATGCATAGTTTGTTAGCACGGAACACAAATCCATCATTGAATACGAACTTGTTCCAAGTTCTACCATCTCTACAATTCTGCAACACATCTTTAATTCAGCATCATGCACATATTGTTCCTTAATAGTTCCAATCCAAATATTTTGAAGTCAAGTTGAGATAACAAAGCATAACGGCGTGACAAAGCATCAGCAATAATATTATCTTTACCCTTTTTGTGTTTGATAACATAAGGAAAAGACTCAATAAATTCAACCCACTTTGCATGACGACGATTCAACTTAGCTTGACTACGAATATGCTTCAAAGATTCATGATCAGAATGAATAACAAATTCCTTAGGCCATAGATAATGTTGCCAAGTTTCTAATGTCCGAACCAACGCATATAATTCTTTATCATAAGTAGAATAGTTCAGACTAGCCCCACTCAATTTCTCACTAAAATATGCAACAGGTTTTCCCTCTTGTAATAACACCCTCCCAAACCAATGCCACTAGCATCACATTCAAGCTCAAAAGTCTTAGTAAAATCAGGAAGTTGGAGTAAGGGAGCATGTGTTAGCTTATCTTTCAATATGACGAAGGCCTGTTGTTGTGCATCGCCCCAAACAAAGGGCACATCCTTCTTGGTAAGCTCATTCAGCGGCGCGGCAATTGATCCAAAGTCTTAACAAAGCGCCTATAAAAACCAGCGAGGCCAAGAAAACTCCTCACTTGTGTGACCGTCTTGGGCTGCGGCCAATTCTCAATAGCTTCAATCTTGGCTGGATCCACCACAATACCCTGTGATGTAACAACATAGCCAAGAAACGCAACTCGATTGGTGCAAAAGGTGCACTTCTCAAGGTTACCAAACAAACGTGCATCACGTAAAGCATTGAAAACAGCACGTAAATGGTCCAAATGTTCCTCTAAAGATTTGCTATAAATCAGAATATCATCAAAGTAGACTACCACAAAACGTCCAATGAAAGCACGTAAAACTTCGTTCATTAATCTCATGAAAGTGCTAGGTGCATTAGTTAAACCAAAAGGCATTACTAACCACTCATATAAACCGAACTTAGTTTTAAATGCTGTTTTCCATCATCTCCTAATTTCATACGAATCTGGTGGTAACCACTACGCAAATCAACTTTAGAAAACATTGTAGAGCCACTCAATTCATCAAGCATGTCATCTAAACGTGGAATAGGATGACGATATCGAATAGTAATATTATTGAGAGCTCTACAATCAGTACACATGCGCGAAGAACCATCTTTCTTTAGGTACCAAAAAATAGGAACAGCACAAGGGCTAAGGGACTCACGAATATGAATCTCTGTCGAGTAGTTCCTGAATTTGGCGTTGTATCTCCTTTGTCTCCTCTGGATTGGTTCTATATGGCGCGCGGTTGGGCAACGTGGCACCAGGAATAGATCAATTTGATGCCAATTCCTCTAATAGGAGGTAGTCCTGGTGGCAACTCAGCGGGAAAGACGTCCTCATATTCCTGCAAAAGGTTTGCAACACGGGTGGCAAAGAAGGAGGCATATCCTCAAATGAAAACAAAACCTCTTTGCAGACAATTGCATAACATTGAGTATTGGTTACATCTAGTTCAGCAATATCAATTTTATTTGCAAGCATACATGGACTCTTCAAACGAATTTCAGTAG
>CAJUWN010001136.1:0-17920 GCA_910589765.1 Avena atlantica
AAAGACGAGTTTTGGTCATAATTCTGAAACATGTGAATGACCCTGGAACCGTAAAATCGTGGGCAATAACTCATGAAAACGGCCATAAAACACAAAAAAAACGACTTTTTTGGTTATACCTCTTTAACATGTAAATCGCCCTAGAACCCCAAAACCGTGGGCAATAAGTCATGAAAACGGCCATAATACTCAAAAACGAAGAGTTTTTGCTCATACCTCTGAAATTTGTAAATCGCCCTGGAACCCCAAAATCGTGGGCAATAACTCATGAAAGTGGCCATAAAACGCAAACAAGACGAGTTCTTGATCATAACTCTGAAAACATTAAATCACCCTAAAACCCCAAAAACGTGGGCAATAGCTCATGAAAACGGCAATAAAGCGCAAATACAAAGAGTTTTTGCTCATACCTCGCAAACATGTAAATCACCCTGGAACCCCAAAACTATGGGCTATAACTCATGAACATGAAAATCGACCATAAAACGCAGAAAACAAGAAACGAGTTTTTTTTGCTTATACCTCCCAAAATGTTAAATCGCCCTAAAACACCAAAATTGTGGCATTAACTCATGAAAACGGTCATATAACTTAAAAAGACGATTTTTGGTCATACCTCTCAAACATGTAAATCTCCCTAGAACCCCAAAACCGTGGGCAATAAGTCATGAAAACGGCCATAATACGCAAAAACGAAGAGTTTTTGCTCATACCCTCTAAAACATGTAAATCGCCCTGGAACCCCAAAACTGTGGGCAAAACTCATGAAAATGGCCATAAAACGCAAAAAAAGACGAGTTTTTTACTCATAACTCTAAAACATGTAAATCCTCCGGAACCCTAAAACTGTGGGCAATAGTTCATGAAAACAGACATAAAGCACAAAAAAGATGAGTTTTGGTCATCACTCTCAAACATGTAAATCATCCTGGAAACCTAAAAACCGTGGCAATAACA
The DNA here is from genome assembly GCA_910589765.1 of Avena atlantica. Classification (NCBI taxonomy): domain Eukaryota; kingdom Viridiplantae; phylum Streptophyta; class Magnoliopsida; order Poales; family Poaceae; genus Avena; species Avena atlantica. Next base: position 958 of record CAJUWN010001136.1, read on the forward strand.
CAGGAAAACGACCATAAGACGCAAAAAACGAAGAGTTTTTGCTCATACCTCTCAAACATGTAAATCGCCCTGGAACTCCAAAACCGTGCGCAGTAGCTCATGAAATTGTTCATAAAAACACGAAAATGACGAGTGTCTGGTCATGCCCTCAAGCATGTATAGTTTATTAGGATTATTATATATCGCCTGAACCCCAAAAACTATGGGCAACAACTTACGAAGATGGCCATAAGACGCGAAAACGATGAGTTTTGGTCATAATTCTCAAACATATATCGGTTTTATGGGCCATGCACATCCCCCTGTTACACAGAAACTATGGACAATAGCTCATGAAAACAACCATAAAACAGAAAACTAGCTCATGAAAACGACCTTAAAACGAAAAAAAAACTAGTTTTTCTGATAACTCTTGAACATGTAAATCGGCCTAGAACCCAATAAATGTGTACAAAAGCTATTTCAAATGGACATAAATGAAAAAAACGACAAGATTTTTCTCATACCTCTCAAACATGTAAATCGCCCTGAAACCCCAAAACCGTGGGCAATAACTCATGAAAACGACCATAAAATGCAAAAACAAAGAGTTTTTTATAATACCTCTCAAACATGTAAATTGCCCTGCAATCCAAAACTATGGGCAATAGCTCATGAAAATGACCAAAAAATGCAGAAAAGACGAGTTTTTGGTCATAATTCTGAAACATGTGAATGACCCTGGAACCGTAAAATCGTGGGCAATAACTCATGAAAACGGCCATAAAACACAAAAAAAACGACTTTTTTGGTTATACCTCTTTAACATGTAAATCGCCCTAGAACCCCAAAACCGTGGGCAATAAGTCATGAAAACGGCCATAATACTCAAAAACGAAGAGTTTTTGCTCATACCTCTGAAATTTGTAAATCGCCCTGGAACCCCAAAATCGTGGGCAATAACTCATGAAAGTGGCCATAAAACGCAAACAAGACGAGTTCTTGATCATAACTCTGAAACATTTAAATCACCCTAAAACCCCAAAAACGTGGGCAATAGCTCATGAAAACGGCCAAAAAGCGCAAAACAAAGAGTTTTTGCTCATACCTCGCAAACATGTAAATCACCCTGGAACCCCAAAACTATGGGCTATAACTCATGAAAATGACCATAAAACGCAGAAACGACGAGTTTTTTTTGCTTATACCTCCCAAAAATGTAAATCGCCCTAAAACACCAAAATTGTGGCATTAACTCATGAAAACGGTCATATAACTTAAAAAGACGACTTTTTGGTCATACCTCTCAAACATGTAAATCTCCCTAGAACCCCAAAACCGTGGGCAATAAGTCATGAAAACGGCCATAATACGCAAAAACGAAGAGTTTTTGCTCATACCTCTAAAACATGTAAATCGCCCTGGAACCCCAAAACTGTGGGCAATAACTCATGAAAATGGCCATAAAACGCAAAAAAAGACGAGTTTTTACTCATAACTCTAAAACATGTAAATCCTCCCGGAACCCTAAAACTGTGGGCAATAGTTCATGAAAACAGACATAAAGCACAAAAAAGATGAGTTTTTGGTCATCACTCTCAAACATGTAAATCATCCTGGAAACCTAAAACCGTGGGCAATAACACAGGAAAACGACCATAAGACGCAAAAAACGAAGAGTTTTTGCTCATACCTCTCAAACATGTAAATCGCCCTGGAACTCCAAAACCGTGCGCAGTAGCTCATGAAATTGTTCATAAACACGAAAATGACGAGTGTCTGGTCATGCCCTCAAGCATGTATAGTTTATTAGGATTATTATATATCGCCCTGAACCCCCAAAACTATGGGCAACAACTTACGAAGATGGCCATAAGACGCGAAAACGATGAGTTTTTGGTCATAATTCTCAAACATATATCGGTTTTATGGGCCATGCACATCCCCCTGTTACACAGAAACTATGGACAATAGCTCATGAAAACAACCATAAAACAGAAAACTAGCTCATGAAAACGACCTTAAAACGAAAAAACTACTAGTTTTTCTGATAACTCTTGAACATGTAAATCGGCCTAGAACCCAATAACTGTGTACAAAAGCTATTTCAAATGGACATAAAATGAAAAAACGACAAGATTTTTCTCATACCTCTCAAACATGTAAATCGCCCTGAAACCCCAAAACCGTGGGCAATAACTCATGAAAACGACCATAAAATGCAAAAACAAAGAGTTTTTTATAATACCTCTCAAACATGTAAATTGCCCTGCAATCCCAAAACTATGGGCAATAACTCATGAAAATGACCAAAAAATGCAGAAAAGACGAGTTTTTGGTCATAATTCTGAAACATGTGAATGACCCTGGAACCGTAAAATCGTGGGCAATAACTCATGAAAACGGCCATAAAACACAAAAAAAACGACTTTTTTGGTTATACCTCTTTAACATGTAAATCGCCCTAGAACCCCAAAACCGTGGGCAATAAGTCATGAAAACGACCATAATACTCAAAAACGAAGAGTTTTTGCTCATACCTCTGAAATTTGTAAATCGCCCTGGAACCCCAAAATCGTGGGCAATAACTCATGAAAGTGGCCATAAAACGCAAACAAGACGAGTTCTTGATCATAACTCTGAAACATTTAAATCACCCTAAAACCCCAAAAACGTGGGCAATAGCTCATGAAAACGGCAATAAAGCGCAAATACAAAGAGTTTTTGCTCATACCTCGCAAACATGTAAATCACCCTGGAACCCCAAAAACTATGGGCTATAACTCATGAAAATGACCATAAAACGCAGAAACGACGAGTTTTTTTGCTTATACCACCCAAAAATGTAAATCGCCCTAAAACACCAAAATTGTGGCATTAACTCATGAAAACGGTCATATAACTTAAAAAGACGACTTTTTGGTCATACCTCTCAAACATGTAAATCTCCCTAGAACCCCAAAACCGTGGGCAATAAGTCATGAAAACGGCCATAATACGCAAAAACGAAGAGTTTTTGCTCATACCTCTAAAACATGTAAATCGCCTGGAACCCCAAAACTGTGGGCAATAACTCATGAAAATGGCCATAAAACGCAAAAAAAGACGAGTTTTTACTCATAACTCTAAAACATGTAAATCCTCCGGAACCCTAAAACTGTGGGCAATAGTTCATGAAAACAGACATAAAGCACAAAAAGATGAGTTTTTGGTCATCACTCTCAAACATGTAAATCATCCTGGAAACCTAAAACCGTGGGCAATAACACAGGAAAACGACCATAAGACGCAAAAAACGAAGAGTTTTTGCTCATACCTCTCAAACATGTAAATCGCCCTGGAACTCCAAAACCGTGCGCAATAGCTCATGAAATTGTTCATAAAACACGAAAATGACGAGTGTCTGGTCATGCCCTCAAGCATGTATAGTTTATTAGGATTATTATATATCGCCCTGAACCCCCAAAACTATGGGCAACAACTTACGAAGATGGCCATAAGACGCGAAAACGATGAGTTTTTGGTCATAATTCTCAAACATATATCGGTTTTATGGGCCATGCACATCCCCCTGTTACACAGAAACTATGGACAATAGCTCATGAAAACAACCATAAAACAGAAAACTAGCTCATGAAAACGACCTTAAAACGAAAAAAAAACTAGTTTTTCTGATAACTCTTGAACATGTAAATCGGCCTAGAACCCAATAACTGTGTACAAAAGCTATTTCAAATGGACATAAAATGAAAAAACGACAAGATTTTTCTCATACCTCTCAAACATGTAAATCGCCCTGAAACCCCAAAACCGTGGGCAATAACTCATGAAAACGACCATAAAATGCAAAAAACAAAGAGTTTTTTATAATACCTCTCAAACATGTAAATTGCCCTGCAATCCAAAACTATGGGCAATAGCTCATGAAAATGACCAAAAAATGCAGAAAAGAAAAGACGAGTTTTGGTCATAATTCTGAAACATGTGAATGACCCTGGAACCGTAAAATCGTGGGCAATAACTCATGAAAACGGCCATAAAACACAAAAAAAAACGACTTTTTGGTTATACCTCTTTAACATGTAAATCGCCCTAGAACCCCAAAACCGTGGGCAATAAGTCATGAAAACGGCCATAATACTCAAAAACGAAGAGTTTCGCTCATACCTCTGAAATTTGTAAATCGCCCTGGAACCCCAAAATCGTGGGCAATAACTCATGAAAGTGGCCATAAAACGCAAACAAGACGAGTTCTTGATCATAACTCTGAAACATTTAAATCACCCTAAAACCCCAAAAACGTGGGCAATAGCTCATGAAAACGGCAATAAAGCGCAAATACAAAGAGTTTTTGCTCATACCGCGCAAACATGTAAATCACCCTGGAACCCCAAAACTATGGGCTATAACTCATGAAAATGACATAAAACGCAAAAAAAGCAGAAACGACGAGTTTTTTTTGCTTATACCTCCCAAAAATGTAAATCGCCCTAAAACACCAAAATTGTGGCATTAACTCATGAAAACGGTCATATAACTTAAAAAGACGACTTTTTGGTCATACCTCTCAAACAATGTAAATCTCCCTAGAACCCAAAACCGTGGGCAATAAGTCATGAAAACGGCCATAATACGCAAAAACGAAGAGTTTTGCTCATACCTCTAAAACATGTAAATCGCCCTAGAACCCCAAAACTGTGGGCAATAACTCATGAAAATGGCCATAAAACGCAAAAAAAGACGAGTTTTTACTCATAACTCTAAAACATGTAAATCCTCCCGGAACCCTAAAACTGTGGGCAATAGTTCATGAAAACAGACATAAAGCACAAAAAAGATGAGTTTTTGGTCATCACTCTCAAACATGTAAATCATCCTGGAAACCTAAAACCGTGGGCAATAACACAGGAAAACGACCATAAGACGCAAAAAACGAAGAGTTTTTGCTCATACCTCTCAAACATGTAAATCGCCCTGGAACTCCAAAACCGTGCGCAGTAGCTCATGAAATTGTTCATAAAACACGAAAATGACGAGTGTCTGGTCATGCCCTCAAGCATGTATAGTTTATTAGGATTATTATATATCGCCCTGAACCCCAAAAACTATGGGCAACAACTTACGAAGATGGCCATAAGACGCGAAAACGATGAGTTTTTGGTCATAATTCTCAAACATATATCGGTTTTATGGGCCATGCACATCCCCCTGTTACACAGAAACTATGGACAATAGCTCATGAAAACAACCATAAAACAGAAAACTAGCTCATGAAAACGACCTTAAAACGAAAAAACAACTAGTTTTTCTGATAACTCTTGAACATGTAAATCGGCCTAGAACCCAATAACTGTGTACAAAAGCTATTTCAAATGGACATAAAATGAAAAAACGACAAGATTTTTCTCATACCTCTCAAACATGTAAATCGCCCTGAAACCCCAAAACCGTGGGCAATAACTCATGAAAACGACCATAAAATGCAAAAAACAAAGAGTTTTTTATAATACCTCTCAAACTGTAAATTGCCCTGCTGCAATCCAAAACTATGGGCAATAACTCATGAAAATGACCAAAAAATGCAGAAAAGACGAGTTTTTGGTCATAATTCTGAAACATGTGAATGACCCTGGAACCGTAAAATCGTGGGCAATAACTCATGAAAACGGCCATAAAAAACAAAAAAAAACGACTTTTTTGGTTATACCTCTTTAACATGTAAATCGCCCTAGAACCCCAAAACCGTGGGCAATAAGTCATGAAAACGGCCATAATACTCAAAAACGAAGAGTTTTTGCTCATACCTCTGAAATTTGTAAATCGCCCTGGAACCCCAAAATCGTGGGCAATAACTCATGAAAGTGGCCATAAAACGCAAACAAGACGAGTTCTTGATCATAACTCTGAAACATTTAAATCACCCTAAAACCCAAAAACGTGGGCAATAGCTCATGAAAACGGCAATAAAGCGCAAATACAAAGAGTTTTTGCTCATACCTCGCAAACATGTAAATCACCCTGGAACCCCAAAACTATGGGCTATAACTCATGAAAATGACCATAAAACGCAAACGACAGAAACGACGAGTTTTTTTTGCTTATACCTCCCAAAAATGTAAATCGCCCTAAAACACCAAAATTGTGGCATTAACTCATGAAAACGGTCATATAACTTAAAAAGACGACTTTTTGGTCATACCTCTCAAACATGTAAATCTCCCTAGAACCCCAAAACCGTGGGCAATAAGTCATGAAAACGGCCATAATACGCAAAAACGAAGAGTTTTTGCTCATACCTCTAAAACATGTAAATCGCCCTGGAACCCCAAAACTGTGGGCAATAACTCATGAAAATGGCCATAAAACGCAAAAAAAGACGAGTTTTTACTCATAACTCTAAAACATGTAAATCCTCCCGGAACCCTAAAACTGTGGGCAATAGTTCATGAAAACAGACATAAAGCACAAAAAAGATGAGTTTTTGGTCATCACTCTCAAACATGTAAATCATCCTGGAAACCTAAAACCGTGGGCAATAACACAGGAAAACGACCATAAGACGCAAAAAACGAAGAGTTTTTGCTCATACCTCTCAAACATGTAAATCGCCCTGGAACTCCAAAAACGTGCGCAGTAGCTCATGAAATTGTTCATAAAACACGAAAATGACGAGTGTCTGGTCATGCCCTCAAGCATGTATAGTTTATTAGGATTATTATATATCGCCCTGAACCCCCAAAACTATGGGCAACAACTTACGAAGATGGCCATAAGACGCGAAAACGATGAGTTTTTGGTCATAATTCTCAAACATATATCGGTTTTATGGGCCATGCACATCCCCCTGTTACACAGAAACTATGGACAATAGCTCATGAAAAAACCATAAAACAGAAAACTAGCTCATGAAAACGACCTTAAAACGAAAAAACTACTAGTTTTTCTGATAACTCTTGAACATGTAAATCGGCCTAGAACCCAATAACTGTGTACAAAAGCTATTTCAAATGGACATAAAATGAAAAAAACGACAAGATTTTTCTCATACCTCTCAAACATGTAAATCGCCCTGAAACCCCAAAACCGTGGGCAATAACTCATGAAAACGACCATAAAATGCAAAAAAACAAAGAGTTTTTTTATAATACCTCTCAAACATGTAAATTGCCCTGCAATCCCAAAACTATGGGCAATAACTCATGAAAATGACCAAAAAATGCAGAAAAGACGAGTTTTTGGTCATAATTCTGAAACATGTGAATGACCCTGGAACCGTAAAATCGTGGGCAATAACTCATGAAAACGGCCATAAAACACAAAAAAAAACGACTTTTTAGGTTATACCTCTTTAACATGTAAATCGCCCTAGAACCCCAAACCGTGGGAAATAAGTCATGAAAACGACCCATACTCAAAAACGAAGAGTTTTTGCTCATACCTCTGAAATTTGTAAATCGCCCTGGAACCCCAAAATCGTGGGCAATAACTCATGAAAGTGGCCATAAAACGCAAACAAGACGAGTTCTTGATCATAACTCTGAAACATTTAAATCACCCTAAAACCCCAAAAACGTGGGCAATAGCTCATGAAAACGGCAATAAAGCGCAAATACAAAGAGTTTTTGCTCATACCTCGCAAACATGTAAATCACCCTGGAACCCCAAAACTATGGGCTATAACTCATGAAAATGACCATAAAACGCAGAGAACGACGAGAGTTTTTTTGCTTATACCTCCCAAAAATGTAAATCGCCCTAAAACACCAAAATTGTGGCATTAACTCATGAAAACGGTCATATAACTTAAAAAGACGACTTTTTGGTCATACCTCTCAAACATGTAAATCTCCCTAGAACCCCAAAACCGTGGGCAATAAGTCATGAAAACGGCCATAATACGCAAAAACGAAGAGTTTTTGCTCATACCTCTAAAACATGTAAATCGCCCTGGAACCCCAAAACTGTGGGCAATAACTCATGAAAATGGCCATAAAACGCAAAAAAAGACGAGTTTTTACTCATAACTCTAAAACATGTAAATCCTCCCGGAACCCTAAAACTGTGGGCAATAGTTCATGAAAACAGACATAAAGCACAAAAAAGATGAGTTTTTGGTCATCACTCTCAAACATGTAAATCATCCTGGAAACCTAAAACCGTGGGCAATAACACAGGAAAACGACCATAAGACGCAAAAAACGAAGAGTTTTTGCTCATACCTCTCACAACATGTAAATCGCCCTGGAACTCCAAAACCGTGGGCAGTAGCTCATGAAATTGTTCATAAAACACGAAAATGACGAGTGTCTGGTCATGCCCTCAAGCATGTATAGTTTATTAGGATTATTATATATCGCCCTGAACCCCCAAAACTATGGGCAACAACTTACGAAGATGGCCATAAGACGCGAAAACGATGAGTTTTTGGTCATAATTCTCAAACATATATCGGTTTTATGGGCCATGCACATCCCCCTGTTACACAGAAACTATGGACAATAGCTCATGAAAACAACCATAAAACAGAAAACTAGCTCATGAAAACGACCTTAAAACGAAAAAAAAACTACTAGTTTTTCTGATAACTCTTGAACATGTAAATCGGCCTAGAACCCAATAACTGTGTACAAAAGCTATTTCAAATGGACATAAAATGAAAAAACGACAAGATTTTCTCATACCTCTCAAACATGTAAATCGCCCTGAAACCCCAAAACCGTGGGCAATAACTCATGAAAACGACCATAAAATGCAAAAAACAAAGAGTTTTTTATAATACCTCTCAAACATGTAAATTGCCTGCAATCCAAAACTATGGGCAATAACTCATGAAAATGACCAAAAAATGCAGAAAAGACGAGTTTTTGGTCATAATTCTGAAACATGTGAATGACCCTGGAACCGTAAAATCGTGGGCAATAACTCATGAAAAACGGCCATAAAAACACAAAAAAAACGACTTTTTAGGTTATACCTCTTTAACATGTAAATCGCCCTAGAACCCCAAAACCGTGGGCAATAAGTCATGAAAACGACCATAATACTCAAAAACGAAGAGTTTTTGCTCATACCTCTGAAATTTGTAAATCGCCCTGGAAACCCAAAATCGTGGCAATAACTCATGAAAGTGGCCATAAAACGCAAACAAGACGAGTTCTTGATCATAACTCTGAAACATTTAAATCACCCTAAAACCCCAAAAACGTGGGCAATAGCTCATGAAAACGGCAATAAAGCGCAAATACAAAGAGTTTTTGCTCATACCTCGCAAACATGTAAATCACCCTGGAACCCAAAAACTATGGGCTATAACTCATGAAAATGACCATAAAACGCATAGAGAACGACGAGTTTTTTTTGCTTATACCTCCCAAAAATGTAAATCGCCCTAAAACACCAAAATTGTGGCATTAACTCATGAAAACGGTCATATAACTAAAAAAGACGACTTTTTGGTCATACCTCTCAAACATGTAAATCTCCCTAGAACCCCAAAACCGTGGGCAATAAGTCATGAAAACGGCCATAATACGCAAAAACGAAGAGTTTTTGCTCATACCTCTAAAACATGTAAATCGCCCTGGAACCCAAAACTGTGGGCAATAACTCATGAAAATGGCCATAAAACGCAAAAAAGACGAGTTTTTACTCATAACTCTAAAACATGTAAATCCTCCCGGAACCCTAAAACTGTGGGCAATAGTTCATGAAAACAGACATAAAGCACAAAAAAAGATGAGTTTTTGGTCATCACTCTCAAACATGTAAATCATCCTGGAAACCTAAAACCGTGGGCAATAACACAGGAAAACGACCATAAGACGCAAAAACGAAGAGTTTTTGCTCATACCTCTCAAACATGTAAATCGCCCTGGAACTCCAAAACCGTGCGCAGTAGCTCATGAAATTGTTCATAAAAACGAAAATGACGAGTGTCTGGTCATGCCCTCAAGCATGTATAGTTTATTAGGATTATTATATATCGCCCTGAACCCCCAAAACTATGGGCAACAACTTACGAAGATGGCCATAAGACGCGAAAACGATGAGTTTTTGGTCATAATTCTCAAACATATATCGGTTTTATGGGCCATGCACATCCCCCTGTTACACAGAAACTATGGACAATAGCTCATGAAAACAACCATAAAACAGAAAACTAGCTCATGAAAACGACCTTAAAACGAAAAAAAACTACTAGTTTTTCTGATAACTCTTGAACATGTAAATCGGCCTAGAACCCAATAACTGTGTACAAAAGCTATTTCAAATGGACATAAAATGAAAAACGACAAGATTTTTCTCATACCTCTCAAACATGTAAATCGCCCTGAAACCCCAAAACCGTGGGCAATAACTCATGAAAACGACCATAAAATGCAAAAAACAAAGAGTTTTTTTATAATACCTCTCAAACATGTAAATTGCCCTGCAATCCCAAAACTATGGGCAATAACTCATGAAAATGACCAAAAAATGCAGAAAAGACGAGTTTTTGGTCATAATTCTGAAACATGTGAATGACCCTGGAACCGTAAAATCGTGGGCAATAACTCATGAAAACGGCCATAAAACAAAACAAAAAAAAACGACTTTTTAGGTTATACCTCTTTAACATGTAAATCGCCCTAGAACCCCAAAACCGTGGGAAATAAGTCATGAAAACGACCATAATACTCAAACGAAGAGTTTTTGCTCATACCTCTGAAATTTGTAAATCGCCCTGGAACCCCAAAATTGTGGGCAATAACTCATGAAAGTGGCCATAAAACGCAAACAAGACGAGTTCTTGATCATAACTCTGAAACATTTAAATCACCCTAAAACCCCAAAAACGTGGGCAATAGCTCATGAAAACGGCAATAAAGCGCAAATACAAAGAGTTTTTGCTCATACCTCGCAAACATGTAAATCACCCTGGAACCCCAAAACTATGGGCTATAACTCATGAAAATGACCATAAAACGCAGAAACGAAACGACGAGTTTTTTTGCTTATACCTCCAAAAATGTAAATCGCCCTAAAAACACCAAAATTGTGGCATTAACTCATGAAAACGGTCATATAACTTAAAAAGACGACTTTTTGGTCATACCTCTCAAACATGTAAATCTCCCTAGAACCCCAAAACCGTGGGCAATAAGTCATGATGAAAACGGCCATAATACGCAAAAACGAAGAGTTTTTGCTCATACCTCTAAAACATGTAAATCGCCCTGGAACCCCAAAACTGTGGGCAATAACTCATGAAAATGGCCATAAAACGCAAAAAAGACGAGTTTTACTCATAACTCTAAAACATGTAAATCCTCCCGGAACCCTAAAACTGTGGGCAATAGTTCATGAAAACAGACATAAAGCACAAAAAAAGATGAGTTTTTGGTCATCACTCTCAAACATGTAAATCATCCTGGAAACCTAAAAACCGGGCAATAACACAGGAAAACGACCATAAGACGCAAAAAACGAAGAGTTTTTGCTCATACCTCTCAAACATGTAAATCGCCCTGGAACTCCAAAACCGTGCGCAGTAGCTCATGAAATTGTTCATAAAACACGAAAATGACGAGTGTCTGGTCATGCCCTCAAGCATGTATAGTTTATTAGGATATTATATATCGCCCTGAACCCCCAAAACTATGGGCAACAACTTACGAAGACGGCCATAAGACGCGAAAACGATGAGTTTTTGGTCATAATTCTCAAACATATATCGGTTTTATGGGCCATGCACATCCCCCTGTTACACAGAAACTATGGACAATAGCTCATGAAAACAACCATAAAACAGAAAACTAGCTCATGAAAACGACCTTAAAACGAAAAAACAACTAGTTTTTCTGATAACTCTTGAACATGTAAATCGGCCTAGAACCCAATAACTGTGTACAAAAGCTATTTCAAATGGACATAAAATGAAAAAACGACAAGATTTTTCTCATACCTCTCAAACATGTAAATCGCCCTGAAACCCCAAAACCGTGGGCAATAACTCATGAAAACGACCATAAAATGCAAAAACAAAGAGTTTTTTATAATACCTCTCAAACATGTAAATTGCCCTGCAATCCAAAACTATGGGCAATAGCTCATGAAAATGACCAAAAAATGCAGAAAAGACGAGTTTTTGGTCATAATTCTGAAACATGTGAATGACCCTGGAACCGTAAAATCGTGGGCAATAACTCATGAAAACGGCCATAAAACACAAAAAAACGACTTTTTGGTTATACCTCTTTAACATGTAAATCGCCCTAGAACCCCAAAACCGTGGGCAATAAGTCATGAAAACGGCCATAATACTCAAAAACGAAGAGTTTTTGCTCATACCTCTGAAATTTGTAAATCGCCCTGGAACCCCAAATCGTGGGCAATAACTCATGAAAGTGGCCATAAAACGCAAACAAGACGAGTTCTTGATCATAACTCTGAAACATTTAAATCACCCTAAAACCCCAAAAACGTGGGCAATAGCTCATGAAAACGGCAATAAAGCGCAAATACAAAGAGTTTTTGCTCATACCTCGCAAACATGTAAATCACCCTGGAACCCCAAAACTATGGGCTATAACTCATGAAAATGACCATAAAACGCAGAAACGACGAGTTTTTTTGCTTATACCTCCAAAAATGTAAATCGCCCTAAAACACCCAAATTGTGGCATTAACTCATGAAAACGGTCATATAACTTAAAAAGACGACTTTTTGGTCATACCTCTCAAACATGTAAATCTCCCTAGAACCCCAAAACCGTGGGCAATAAGTCATGAAAACGGCCATAATACGCAAAAACGAAGAGTTTTTGCTCATACCTCTAAAAATGTAAATCGCCCTGGAACCCCAAAAACTGTGGCAATAACTCATGAAAATGGCCCTAAAACGCAAAAAAAGACGAGTTTTTACTCATAACTCTAAAACATGTAAATCCTCCCGGAACCCTAAAACTGTGGGCAATAGTTCATGAAAACAGACATAAAGCACAAAAAAGATGAGTTTTTGGTCATCACTCTCAAACATGTAAATCATCCTGGAAACCTAAAACCGTGGGCAATAACACAGGAAAACGACCATAAGACGCAAAAAACGAAGAGTTTTTGCTCATACCTCTCAAACATGTAAATCGCCCTGGAACTCCAAAACAGTGGGCAGTAGCTCATGAAATTGTTCATAAAACACGAAAATGACGAGTGTTTGGTCATGCCCTCAAGCATGTATAGTTTATTAGGATTATTATATATCGCCCTGAACCCCCAAAACTATGGGCAACAACTTACGAAGACGGCCATAAGACGCGAAAACGATGAGTTTTTGGTCATAATTCTCAAACATATATCGGTTTATGGGCCATGCACATCCCCCTGTTACACACAAAACTATGGACAATAGCTCATGAAAACAACCATAAAACAGAAAACTAGCTCATGAAACGACCTTAAAACGAAAAAAACAACTAGTTTTTCTGATAACTCTTGAACATAAACGGCTAGAACCCATAACTGTGTACAAAAGCTATTTCAAATGGACATAAAATGAAAAAAAAACAAATTTTTCTCATACCTCTCAAACATGTAAATCGCCCTGAAACCCCAAAACCGTGGGCAATAACTCATGAAAACGACCATAAAATGCAAAAAACAAAAGAGTTTTTTATAATACCTCTCAAACATGTAAATTGCCCTGCAATCCCAAAACTATGGGCAATAGCTCATGAAAATGACCAAAAAATGCAGAAAAGAAAAGACGAGTTTTTGGTCATAATTCTGAAACATGTGAATGACCCTGGAACCGTAAAATCGTGGGCAATAACTCATGAAAACGGCCATATAAACACAAAAAAAAACGACTTTTTTGGTTATACCTCTTTAACATGTAAATCGCCCTAGAACCCAAAACCGTGGGCAATAAGTCATGAAAACGACCATAATACTCAAAAACGAAGAGTTTTTTGCTCATACCTCTGAAATTTGTAAATCGCCCTGGACCCCAAAATCGTGGGCAATAACTCATGAAAGAAATGGCCATAAAACGCAAACAAGACGAGTTCTTGATCATAACTCTGAAACATTTAAATCACCCTAAAAACCCCAAAAACGTGGGCAATAGCTCATGAAAAGGCAATAAAGCGCAAATACAAAGAGTTTTTTGCTCATACCTCGCAAACATGAAAATCACCTGGAACCCCAAAACTATGGGCTATAAACTCATGAAAATGACCATAAAACGCAGAAAACGACGAGTTTTTTTTTTGCTTATACCTCCCAAAAATGTAAATCGCCCTAAACACCAAAATTGTGGCATTAACTCATGAAAACGGTCATATAACTTAAAAAGACGACTTTTTGGTCATACCTCTCAAACATGTAAATCTCCCTAGAACCCCAAAACCGTGGGCAATAAGTCATGAAACGGCCATAATACGCAAAAACGAAGAGTTTTTGCTCATACCTCTAAAACATGTAAATCGCCCTGGAACCCAAAACTGTGGGCAATAACTCATGAAAATGGCCATAAAACGCAAAAAAGACGAGTTTTTTACTCATAACTCTAAAACATGTAAATCCTCCCGGAACCCTAAACTGTGGGCAATAGTTCATGAAAACAGACATAAAGCACAAAAAAGATGAGTTTTTGGTCATCACTCTCAAACATGTAAATCATCCTGGAAACCTAAAACCGTGGGCAATAACACAGGAAAACGACCATAAGACGCAAAAAACGAAGAGTTTTTGCTCATACCTCTCAAACATGTAAATCGCCCTGGAACTCCAAAACCGTGCGCAGTAGCTCATGAAATTGTTCATAAAACACGAAAATGACGAGTGTTGGTCATGCCCTCAAGCATGTATAGTTTATTAGGATTATTATATATCGCCTGAACCCCCAAAAACTATGGGCAACAACTTACGAAGATGGCCATAAAGACGCGAAAACGATGAGTTTTGGTCATAATTCTCAAACATATATCGGTTTTATGGGCCATGCACATCCCCTGTTACACAGAAACTATGGACAATAGCTCATGAAAACAACCATAAAACAGAAAACTAGCTCATGAAAACGACCTTAAAACGAAAAAAAACTACTAGTTTTTCTGATAACTCTTGAACATGTAAATCGGCCTAGAACCCAATAACTGTGTACAAAAGCTATTTCAAATGGACATAAAATGAAAAACGACAAGATTTTTCTCATACCTCTCAAACATGTAAATCGCCCTGAAAACCCAAAACCGTGGGCAATAACTCATGAAAACGACCATAAAATGCAAAAAACAAAGAGTTTTTTATAATACCCTCTCAAACATGTAAATTGCCCTGCAATCCAAAACTATGGGCAATAACTCATGAAAATGACCAAAAAATGCAGAAAAAGACGAGTTTTTGGTCATAATTCTGAAACATGTGAATGACCCTGGGAACCGTAAAATCGTGGGCAATAACTCATGAAACGGCCATAAAAACACAAAAAAAAACGACTTTTAGGTTATACCTCTTTAACATGTAAATCCCTAGAACCCCAAAACCGTGGGAAATAAGTCATGAAAACCGCCATAATACTCAAAAACGAAGAGAGTTTTTGCTCATACTCTGAAATTTGTAAATCGCCCTGGAACCCAAAATCGTGGGCAATAACTCATGAAAGTGGCCATAAAACGCAAACAAGACGAGTTCTTGATCATAACTCTGAAACATTTAAATCACCCTAAAACCCCAAAACGTGGGCAATAGCTCATGAAAACGGCAATAAAGCGCAAATACAAAGAGTTTTTGCTCATACCTCGCAAACATGTAAATCACCCTGGAACCCCAAAACTATGGGCTATAACTCATGAAAATGACCATAAAACGCAGAAACGACGAGTTTTTTTTGCTTATACCTCCCAAAAATGTAAATCGCCCTAAAACACCAAAATTGTGGCATTAACTCATGAAAACGGTCATATAACTTAAAAAGACGACTTTTTGGTCATACCTCTCAAACATGTAAATCTCCTAGAGACCCCAAAACGTGGGCAATAAGTCATGAAAACGGCCATAATACGCAAAAACGAAGAGTTTTTGCTCATACCTCTAAAACATGTAAATCGCCCTGGAACCCCAAAACTGTGGGCAATAACTCATGAAAATGGCCATAAAACGCAAAAAAAGACGAGTTTTTACTCATAACTCTAAAACATGTAAATCCTCCCGGAACCCTAAAACTGTGGCAATAGTTCATGAAAACAGACATAAAAGCACAAAAAGATGAGTTTTTGGTCATCACCTCAAACATGTAAATCATCCTGGAAACCTAAAACCGTGGGCAATAACACAGGAAAAACGACCATAAGACGCAAAAAACGAAGAGTTTTTGCTCATACCTCTCCAAACATGTAAAATCGCCCTGGAACTCCAAAACCGTGGCAGTATAGCTCATGAAATTGTTCATAAAACACGAAAATGACGAGTGTTTGGTCATGCCCTCAAGCATGTATAGTTTATTAGGATTATTATATATCGCCCTGAACCCCCAAAACTATGGGCAACAACTTACGAAGATGCGGCATAAGACGCGAAAACGATGAGTTTTTGTCATAATTCTCAAACATATATCGGTTTTATGGGCCATGCACATCCCCCTGTTCACAGAAACTATGGACAATAGCTCATGAAAACAGCCATAAAAACAGAAAACTAGCTCATGAAAACGACCTTAAAACAAAAAAACTACTAGTTTTTCTGATAACTCTTGAACATGTAAATCGGCCTAGAACCCAATAACTGTGTACAAAAGCTATTTCAAATGGACATAAAATGAAAAAACGACAAGATTTTTCTCATACCTCTCAACATGTAAATCGCCCTGAAACCCCAAAACCGTGGGCAATAACTCATGAACGACCATAAAATGCAAAAACAAAGAGTTTTTTATATACCTCTCAAACATGTAAATTGCCCTGCAATCCCAAAACTATGGGCAATAACTCATGAAAATGACCAAAAA
>CAJUWN010001138.1:0-60693 GCA_910589765.1 Avena atlantica
TTTAAACGACAATACTCAGACCACCAAAGGGAAGCAAATTTAGTAAATTCACATGTAGCAGCACTAACACGCATATTCTCATGATATTTTAAGCATGCAAAACATTGTTCTACTTCCATCTCCCATGTAAGATATGCATCAGGATTATATTACCCTCAAAAGATGGAATATTTAATTTAAGCTTTGCAACATGATCATCATCACGTACCGGTGGTCGAGCGTTTGCGGTAGTAATGTCGGGGGCGACCAGCAGGTACCTGTGGAGGTTGTTCAACCTCCTCGTCAAACAGATCGTCGTCGTCGGGGTCGTAGTAGTACCCGTCGTCTGTCCCCAATGTGGCAGCAGCCGCCGCGGCGGAAGTCTGAGGAGCGTCAGCCGCAGCGGCAGCCGCCGGCGGTGCGGCGGGAGCCGAACCAGCAGTCCGACCCATGATCGGAATGCGCCGTGCGCCATGTGTGGGTGCCGGTGCGGGTGCGGGCAATCGGTTCAAAAGCTCCTTGAACCGAACGTCAAGCTTGGCGTTGAAGGATTTCTCGAGTCCATCGATCTTGTCCACGACGTTGGTGAGCTTGGTGTCAAACTCCCCTAGGCGCGTGTCCACGTCTTCAGCGCGACTGACTAAGAGCGCGGAGAGAGGTGCATGTAGTTCTTCGTTCGTCATGGTGGCAGGGTTCCGTGAAGTATCTGTCATGGTTAGTCCTAAGAAGCACAGGTATATACTATAGGAATATGGTGGAAGTCACGCGTAATCCGTCAAGCAATATACGAAGCCTTTACAAGTTCTTACCAACAGCAGGAAAGGCGACGTGCAACTGCGAGGATCAGTGGGTCCAGAGATTGAACCAAGCGATTACCAGGAGTCGAGACACCGCACGTGGAGAATATCTGTGGAGCTCTAGGAAGGCTTAGCAAGGGGGGTTAGCAATTATCAAAACAGCAATGCAAAAGTTGAAAAAAATGCTCAACGACGGTACTGTGCTTGGTCCTAGGCTAGACCGTACTAGAGACGCGAGTCTAGATCACCAACGATGTCACGACGCGACACAACAAGCACTGTTATGATGATATGTCACCCTAAAAAAAACGAACCGAGATGCAGAAAATCACTATGATGGCGAGTGTCTAGAACTGATCTACGGGGTCTAAAAAGAGGTTAGCCCCAAAAAAAATTTTGAAATTTTTTTAATCTGCTCCGGAAAGCGCGCAGGCGCCAAAAAAATATCGCTATAACGGCCGATGGAGAAAAATGATCCCCAAAGCCGAAAACTAGTATAGCCAGAAAATTTTTTCGGAGGCGGTTCCAGACTTACGACCGGACTCTTAGCGCGACACGGACTTTAGCTGAACACGGGAAAACAAAAAGAAGGAAAGTCAAAAGAAATAACTAGGAAACAGTAACTCTACTCGGACTCGTACCGCGGCAAGAAAACTGATCGGATCTGTGTCGCGGTAGGAAGGCGGTGGCGGAGTATTAGGGTTTATGGTGGAAGGGTATATGGCGGCGGAATATGGTGGCGGAATATGGTGGCGGTGATCGGCGAGTGTGGCGGTGACTATTATGATCAGAACTCGAAACTCTAAGGGACGAGACACTAAGACCAGCAACTCAACGCGACGATGTAGACACAAATTCAACAATGCAAAAACTGAAAAGATAATGCGAGGCTTAGATTGGTTATGGGATGGATCTAAACTATAACTGTGTTTTTGGCTTTTTCGTGGGTTATAGGTAAAAACAGATCTAATCTACGAAAACAATAAAATCTCACCGAGCAACCTGAAATCGCTCCGTTCGATCTTTCGATGAGATGATGATAATCGATTTGGTGGAGTTCGAGCTTGACGATCCGACTACACGTGTGAGCACGAGCGCCAATGCAATCGCTAGGCCAATCTCCTGGAGGTTACCGATCCTGAATGAACACGATCAGCCTGACCAACGAGGGTCTTAATTCCTACCTGAAATCGAGAACAAGTAAGAACTAATATTGCAATCAAGATATTGCGGATTAAGAGGAAAGCTTTATTGAAAAGGTGGGATCCTGAATAGGTGCGAAGTACAAGAGGCCTCTGCGACGCTCGAGCCTTGGCGAAGTTGCTATGATGGCTAACTTAATGTCTAAACAAAATCCGAGTCTAGGGGACGGCCTATGGGGAGTATTTAAGGGTGAAAAGGTGGGGTTTCGGCCAGCCATGGAAGTGGTGGCCGAATCCAACCCTAGAAGTCCTTGTCCCCTCAAATACGGACTCTAAAAGTGGCTAATTAGAATCCTGCGAAAATTACATGGGCCTGGCCCAAAATAAAGGTGTCACAGCACCATATTAAGCTATGGACGAATTCGTAAAGTATTGATCTTGAATATTTTGTACAAGACTTCTTTCTTCATTATGGTGGCCTCAAAGTTCTGAAATCTTCATCCGTGGCCTTCTCTTGGATCATCACATGCTTGCTGCCATCTCCATGCATGGCCATGCTCCAATGCTTGTCCCTCTCATCCATGCTTGGTCCTTCACTCCTAAGAGTAAGAAATACATCTGATTTAGGCAGCATCATATTCTCATGTATGTGAGGAATAGTTCCAAGAAACGAAAGTACCTGATAGTTAAGTTGTTTGGCACGAGATCTTGTGATGGGTCCTTGTATGTGTGTTGCTGTAGGTACAACGGTTGTATCAATAGTAGGGATGTCCACATCAATTTGTGTGTGACATCCAACATGTTGAACAATTTCTCTTTCCAATGGTTGGTTTGCACACATAATGATGTTTCTTTGGACATTCTTCCTTGTGTGTTTTTACCGAATTCTCCTATTCTTGCGTCAAAGATGTTGATTGAAATTTTGATCCAATGCTTTGAGTGCCCCACTACTACATTATATGGAGTTTTTGAGTTCCCACATTTGGATGATGTCCAAACAATTTCCATGCACTTTGACCTTGCATATGCATTCCATTTGCTATACATGCATTGTACTAATAGTGTTGTGAACAAGAATGGACATGCCACATTTTACATGCTCCTCTATCACGCACGAAAATATTTTGCTTGCTCTTTGTTGTGTGAAGGTACAAGTGCATACACGTCAACTTCTACCAACTACGTGTTGACAACAAGAACCGAAGAGAGTTACCTATGGCCACCCTTCATCGCGCTATCTCTACAAGCTAAGGTGACTTCCTTCTACTTGAGGACTCATGCTATAATGTTCATGAATTGGCTATGATTTGAGTGTTGTGATGCAGCCCGTCCTACGGACGCACCTCCATCTACAACACCTAGTCCCCCAAGTGGACCAATGACTCGCGCCCATGCCAAGCTCCTACAAGCCAAGGTTAACTCGCTCCTTTCCTCATGTGATTTTGGTCTACCTTTGGATGGCTTGCTACTTCATGCATCTACGTTGTGTATCGTCAGATATGAAGCAACACCACCACACCAAGCCACCAAGGAAGCAGGACCAGGAGAAGAAGCCGCTGGAGCGCTGCCACACCGGAGTCTCCGGTGTAGACCGGAGTCTCGGTCTCCTACACCGGAGTTCGGACTCCGCCTTCCTCCGGTCCAGGCCGGAGACTCAAGCCCGGGACAGCCAGAAGCCCCCTCCGGAGACGGGTCCGGAGATTGACCGGAATCTCCGGTCCAGACCGGAGTCTCCGGACCCCAGACCGGAGTCTCCGGACCGACCGTCGCCAGGCATGTTAAAGCCTTTTGGGCCTAGCCCATGTAACCCCCAATTTCGCCCCAAACTTCAGTTTTTCCAGAACTACCCCTGTTTATGTGGTTGTCCTATATATAGCCCCACCCCTCATATGTAAACCCTAGACTTGGATAATGATAGATTAAGACACCCCTTTGTGGATCTTTTAATCTATTGGTCTCATGCTCCTACCAAGGAGCACCTATTGTCCACCCTCCTCTTGGATCTTGCCTAGTGCGTTCAAGTTGTACAAGGCCTTGGATTCTCGGTTTCTTGCCCCCAAGTCGTCAAGGTCTCACCAAGCACCTCGTCCCCCATTGTTGGCGTGGAGAGAGAGCTTTGCCCAACACCGATCCAAGAGATTATGTTGGACCGGTTGCCACCGGCGTGAGATATCGGCGTGTATCGTGATTTGCGTGCGTGTGTTCGTGGTTTTCATCCCTTCTTCCCCCGTCCACCGCTTTCCCCTCGTTTCCCGTGGAATTTCTGAAAGATCGGGCCACCCCAAGGGGTTATCCCATAACATCTTGGTATCAAGAGCAAGGTTGATCACGAATTTCCCCCCAATTTTTCTTCTATCCACCATAAATTCGAAAATTTCCCAAAAAACAGCCCCAATTTGCCTTTGGATCGATCTGTCGTTTTGGAGTGTTTTTGGTGGTTTTGATCCGACCAAATCTTGTCTAAGGTGTTGGTTCAGCTTGTGCCTGCGTTTCCCAGCCCAATTTTGGCCAAATTTTCGAGGATTTGAGGACTATAGGCGTGGATTTCCGCCCAAGAACACGAGCAGACCCCCCCACATCGGAGTCTCTGGCCTGCACACCGGAGTCTCCGGTCTACACCGGAGTCTCCGGCCCGAGACCGGAGTCTCCGGCCCTGAACGCCTGTTTTTGCCCATTTTCCCTCTTTTCTGCATTGGCTAATCTATCCACTTGTTGTTTGTGTTCCGTGTGCGTGTCACCAACTAACAGATAGCTTCCGCAACATCGCCGCGCTCTTCGACACCACGGACCCCAAACTCTTCCCCGCTCCATCGACACAAGATCATCACCATCAACTAAGGTATAACTTGTGTCAACCCTTGTAGCCATATCTTCCTTTGTGTGTACCTATCCTATGAGAGCAACTCATTTTGTGTTTGTCTAAGCATTGTGCACTTGCCATTGGAAAGTGAGAGTGTGAGGGCAAATACAAAAGTTAACATAGTAGCATAGCAAGGGAGAAAAATAAAAATAATCAAAAAAAGAGAAAAAGAAAAATAGAAAGATACATAGTCTCCCACTACAAAGAGAGCATCAAGCTTGTAAGCAAAAGAGAGAGGAAGAAGCGCGTCAAGGCAAGTGCACAAATCCGTTGCTTACCCTCTTTTGGCAAACGAGTTGTGGTCTCTCCTTGCGTTGGCACGACACCCGAGTGTAGTCTTCGTTAGGCCATTTCGTGTTCACTTTTATAGTCGTGCTAACCCCATTTTTCTCCACGCGTGTGTGTAGTCGTAGGTTCTCGTCACCTTTTGAGTTGACCATTTACTTTTCGACTTGAGTTGTTGGATCCTCTCCACTTTTGACTATCCTTTGCGTTCGGTTGATTCTTTGGTTTTTCCACAATCCTACCCATCCACCAAAAGCTTTTGAGAGTGTAGTTCCTTTGTGTGTGAGTTTCTTTGCCATTTCACTTCGCACGCTGTTCGCTCCTTTGTGTGGCAATTGGTTTGATATAATCTCCAAGGTGAGGTAAAAGGCTAATTCTACGCACCCTTACTCTCCATATACAACCCTTGTTGGCTTTGCATCATGGACAGGAATGGCGAGCCATCCCAACCACCACCACCACCTACGGAGGACAACAATCCATACATGACAAGATGGTACCATTGGAAGGTTCGAGGAGAATTCAACTACCGTTGTGAAGCCATTGAGCGGCGCCAAGATGAACAATTTAGCGAAGCCCGAGTGGAGTTCAAGAACATCGACAACCGCTTCGAGGAAGTCCGAGGCCAAATGCTTGCCATGCAACACAACCTCGGTCATCAAAATGAAGCTCTTGGTCGTGCTCTCGCCTCAATGGATGAGAAGCTTCAACGCCTCATTAATGGGTTGGCAAGGCCACGCTCGCGAGACTCAAGATCATCACGGCACTCCTCAAGTGAATCAAGTGCGCCTCGCCGTCACGCTTCAAGGCACCGGGATGGACCCGTCCTTCAATCCATGAGCTCTTCTCAAGCGGTACCATCTCCGCGACACGCCGCAACGTCAAGCTATGATGGTGACCTCTCCGCAAGACCTCCACGACGTGAAGCGGACCGGCCACAACAAAGGGCACTTGTGCTTCAACAAGAACAACCTCACATGGACCACCAAGACCATCGCCATCGACATGTTCTTTCCACAACAAGTGAAGCATCCGAAGTGGAAGAACAATTTCGCCGGCGGCGTGAAGCACTCGAACATCCACCAAGGCGTCCTCCTCGACATGAACGTCAAAGTCGTCAACATGATCTTCACCACGAGCCTCCTCCACATCAAGAAGAAAGAGAGCAGCCCATTGCGCATGCGGCTCGACGTCCTCCTTGCCACATGGCGCAAGATAATGCTCCTCCGCATCAACCACGACAAGAACAAGAGCAAGCTCCCCAAGCTCGCCTTGAGGACCAACAACCTCCTCCTCGTCCTCAACCGTGCCAACAACAAGAGCAAGCTCCCCAAGCTCGTCGTCCAAACCAAGTTCCACCACCAAACGCGGCACCTCAACAACCGCAAGAGCAACGCCACCATCAACAAGAAAGACATGAGGGCTCGGATGATGAAGATGGCCGCCACAACCATGGCAACCGTCGCAACCGGAACCGCAATGAGGAAGAAACTTTCGGCAAGCTCAAGTTCACCATGCCCAAGTTCACCGGTTCCAGTGATCCCGAAGAATACCTCTCATGGGAACTCAAGGTTGACAAGATCTTCCGCATGCACAACTTTAGCAATGAGAAGATGATGGCCATGGAATCCCTCGAGTTTGATGAATATGCCAACCTTTGGTGGGAACAAGTCCAACTCGCTCGTGAATCAAAAGAAGAGCCCCCAATCTCAACTTGGCAAGATATGAAGGCTCATATGAGATCCCGCTTTGTTCCTTCACACTACACGCGTGACCTCTTCAACAAGCTTCAAACGCTTAGTCAAGGAACAAAGACCGTGGAAGAGTACTTCAAGCAAATGGAGCTCAACATGATCCGTGCCAACATTGAAGAGCGTGATGAGCAAACAATGGCACGTTTCCTCAATGGCTTGAACCATCCTATCAAGCGCATCACCGAGTTCCAAAGGTACAACAACATGGTTGAGCTTGTGCACATTGCATCAAAGGCCGAACGTCAAGTGTTGGAGGACATCAAGTTCAACAAGCCAAAGACATACTTCACATACTAGCAAGCTCCAACCACTACTCCGACAACACCAAGTGGAAGCTCCTCAAATACCACCAAGCTTCCCTTCAAGCCAACACTTCCTCAAGGAAAACCGCCCCCAAGTGGCAAGTACACAAGAGATGAACAACCATTCAATGGTGAGTGCTACAAGTGTGGAGGAAAAGGACACAAGTCGGCCGCATGTGGGAACAAGAAAGTTTTGTTCATCCATGACAACGGCGATGAAGAATACTTGAGTGAAGATGAGTTTGATGCAAGGGTCAAGGAAGCCATGGCAAGGCAACATTTGGAAGAGGACCAAGAGCTACTCATGTGTGAGCATGCCGCAAGTCCATCGCTTGTGGTCACAAGGGTCTTAACTACTCAAGCCAATGAGAATGAAGACCAACGATCAAACATCTTTCAAACTCGTGCCGGTATCAATGGGAGGTCCATCAAAGTTGTCATCGACGGAGGGAGTTGCCACAACCTTGCAAGCACGGAATTGTGTGAGAAACTCAACCTCACCCTCCATCCGCATAAACTCCCATACCATATCCAATGGCTAAGTGACCAAGGATCCGTCAAGATCAAGCACACCGTCTCGGTAACTGATAGGGCAAAGGTGTCCGATCTTTCGATGAGATGGCGATAATCGATTTGGTGGAGTTCGGGCTTGACGATCCGACTACACGTGCGAGCACGAGCGCCAATGCAATCGCTAGGCCAATCTCCTGGAGGTTACCGATCCTGCGTGAACACGATCAGCCTGACCAACGAGGGTCTTAATTCCTACCTGAAATCGAGAACAAGTAAGAACCAATATTGCAATCAAGATATTGCGGATTAAGAGGAAAGCTTTATTGAAAAAGGTGGGATCCTGAATAGGTGCGAAGTACAAGAGGCCTCTGCGACGCTCGAGCCTTGGCGAAGTTGCGACTATGGCTAACTTAATGTCTAAACAAAATCCGAGTCTAGAGGTTCGGCTATGGGGTGTATTTAAGGGCGAAAAGGTGGGGTTTCGGCCAGCCAAGGAAGTGGTGGCCGAATCCAACCCTAAAAGTCCTTTTCCCCTCAAATACGGACTCTAAAAAGTGGCTAATTAAAATCCTGCGAAAATTACATGGGCCTGGCCCAAAATAAAGGTGTCGCAGCACCATATTATACTATGGACGAATTCGTAAAGTATTGATCTTGAATATTTCGTCCAAGCCTTCTTTCTTCATTACGGTGGCCTCAAAATTCTGAAATCTTCATGCGTGGCCTTCTCTTGGATCATCACATGCTTGCTGCCATCTCCATGCATGGCCATGCTCCAATGCTTGTCCCTCTCATCCATGCTTGGTCCATCATTCCTAAGAGTAAGAAATGTATCTGATTTAGGCAGCATCATATTCTCATGTATGTAAGGAATAGTTCCAAGAAACGAAAGTACCTGATAGTTAAGTTGTTTGGCACGGGATCTTGTGATGGGTCCTTGTATGTGTGTTGCTGTAGGTACAACGGTTGTATCAATAGTAGGGATGTCCACATCATGCTCCCCTTCTTGAATTGAAGTCGTCCTCGACGCAATCTCATCTTCCCCACCAAAGTAAGGCTTCAAATCTGCAATGTTAAATGTAGGACTAACCGTACCAAAGTCTGCAGGCAACTCAAGTTTATATGCATTATCATTGATTCTCTCTAACACCTTAAAGGGACCAGCAGCACGTGGCATTAACTTAGACTTGCGTAAATCTGGAAAACGATCTTTACGCAAATGTAACCAAACAAGATCGCCAACATCAAACACAACATGCTTTCTCCCTTTATCCCCAGCAAGTTTATACTTAGCATTCATGTGTTCAATGTTATCTTTAGTAGTCTTATGCAAGTTTAATATCATTTCAGCGCGTTGTGTAGCATCCAAATTATGTTGCACCGAAGAAGGTAAAGGCAATAAATCAATAGGTGCACGAGGAACAAAACCATACACAATCTCAAATGGGCACATCTTTGTGGTAGAATGCAATGAACGATTATAAGCAAATTCTATATGAGGTAAACACTCTTCCCACAATTTTAAGTTCTTCTTTAAAACAGCCCGTAACATAGTAGACAAAGTTCTATTTACTACTTCAGTTTGACCATCAGTTTGGGGATGACATGTAGTACTAAAGAGCAATTTAGTCCCCAACTTAGCCCATAAACATCTCCAAAAGTGGCTAAGAAATTTAGTATCACGATCAGAGACAATAGTATTTGGCACACCATGCAAACGAACAATTTCACGAAAGAACAAATCAGCAATATGCGCAGCATCATCCGTTTTATGACAAGGAATAAAGTGTGCCATCTTAGAAAACCGATCCACAACAACAAAAATACTATCCCTCCCCTTCTGTGTTCGTGGCAATCCCAAAACAAAGTCCATAGAAATATCCTCCCAAGGAACACTAGGAACAGGAAGAGGCATATATAAACCATGTGGATTAAGGCGAGACTTAGCTTTTTGACAAGTAGTGCAGCGTGCCACAAATCTCTCAACATCTCGACGCATACGTGGCCAAAAGAAGTGTGCAGTAAGAACATCCTCCGTCTTCTTGACACCAAAGTGTCCCATCAATCCTCCTCCATGCGCCTCCTGTAACAACAAAAGACGAACAGAGCTATCTGGAATGCATAGTTTGTTAGCACGGAACACAAATCCATCATTGAAGACGAACTTGTTCCAAGTTCTACCATCTCTACAATTCTGCAACACATCTTTAAATTCAGCATCATGCACATATTGTTCCTTAATAGTTTCCAATCCAAATATTTTGAAGTCAAGTTGAGATAACAAAGCATAACGGCGTGACAAAGCATCAGCAATAATATTATCTTTACCCTTTTTGTGTTTGATAACATAAGGAAAAGACTCAATAAATTCAACCCACTTTGCATGACGACGATTCAACTTAGCTTGACTACGAATATGCTTCAAAGATTCATGATCAGAATGAATAACAAATTCCTTGGGCCATAGATAATGTTGCCAAGTTTCTAATGTCCGAACCAACGCATATAATTCTTTATCATAAGTAGAATAGTTCAGACTAGCCCCACTCAATTTCTCACTAAAATATGCAACAGGTTTTCCCTCTTGTAATAACACCCCTCCCAAACCAATTCCACTAGCATCACATTCAAGCTCAAAAGTCTTAGTAAAATCAGGAAGTTGGAGTAAGGGAGCATGTGTTAGCTTATCTTTCAATATGACGAAGGCCTGTTGTTGTGCATCGCCCCAAACAAAGGGCACATCCTTCTTGGTAAGCTCATTCAGCGGCGCGGCAATTGATCCAAAGTCTTTAACAAAGCGCCTATAAAAACCAGCGAGGCCAAGAAAACTCCTCACTTGTGTGACCGTCTTGGGCTGCGGCCAATTCTCAATAGCTTCAATCTTGGCTGGATCCACTTCAATACCCTGTGATGTAACAACATAGCCAAGAAACGCAACTCGATTGGTGCAAAAGGTGCACTTCTCAAGGTTACCAAACAAACGTGCATCACGTAAAGCATTGAAAACAGCACGTAAATGGTCCAAATGTTCCTCTAAAGATTTGCTATAAATCAGAATATCATCAAAGTAGACTACCACAAAACGTCCAATGAAAGCACGTAAAACTTCGTTCATTAATCTCATGAAAGTGCTAGGTGCATTAGTTAAACCAAAAGGCATTACTAACCACTCATATAAACCGAACTTAGTTTTAAATGCTGTTTTCCATTCATCTCCTAATTTCATACGAATCTGGTGGTAACCACTACGCAAATCAACTTTAGAAAACATGGTAGAGCCACTCAATTCATCAAGCATGTCATCTAAACGTGGAATAGGATGACGATATCGAATAGTAATATTATTGATAGCTCTACAATCAGTACACATGCGCGAAGAACCATCTTTCTTAGGTACCAAAATAATAGGAACAGCACAAGGGCTAAGGGACTCACGAATATGATCTCTGTCGAGTAGTTCCTGAATTTGGCGTTGTATCTCCTTTGTCTCCTCTGGATTGGTTCTATATGGCGCGCGGTTGGGCAACGTGGCACCAGGAATTAGATCAATTTGATGCTCAATTCCTCTAATAGGAGGTAGTCCTGGTGGCAACTCAGCGGGAAAGACGTCCTCATATTCCTGCAAAAGGTTAGCAACAGCGGGTGGCAAAGAAGGAGGCATATCCTCAAATGAAAACAAAACCTCTTTGCAGACAATTGCATAACATTGAGTATTGGTTACATCTAGTTCAGCAATATCAATTTTATTTGCAAGCATACATGGACTCTTCAAACGAATTTCAGTAGCATGTGTAGAATCAGATTTAGTGTTCTTTGGTGGTATAAAATCTGCAGCAACAATCTGATTCTCACTTTTATTTTTCTCCTCGGTTTTAGCTCTACTAGCTCTAGCAAGATCATCTTTTAAAATCTGTTCGGGAGTCATAGGTTTTAAACCAATTTTCTTTCCATCATGTATAAGAGAATAGTGATTAGTTTTGCCATTATGAACAGATTCTCTATCAAATTGCCATGGTCTACCAAGTAACAAAGAACAAGCTTGCATAGGTACAACATCACAATCAACAAAATCAGAATATGTACCAATAGTAAAATGCACGCGTACCGTTCTTGTTACCTTGATCTTGCGAGAACTCTCAAACCATTGGATGTAGTATGAATGTGGGCGTTGTCTTGTTGGAAGCGCAAGCTTCTCTACCATGTCAACACTGGCCAGATTATTACAACTCCCTCCATCAATGATGATCCGTATAGCTCTTTCCTTGACAACACCACGTGTTTGGAACAGGTTGTGGCGTTGATCTTGCTCAGATTTGCTCAATTGCACACTCAACACACGTTGTGTAATTAAACTCTTGTATTGATCAGCAGCTTCAGCTCCCATTACCTCTGGCTCTTCATCAGCATCAGAATTGTCTCCATCTCGAGCAGAAATAAGGGCTAGTGTATCTTCATCGAAGTCACTCGCTGAATCGTATTCACCATCTTCTCGCACCATCATCACACGTTGTGTTGTGCACTGTCTCTCAATATGACCAAAACCCCAGCACTTGCGGCATTGTATATCCTTTGTCTTACCCGTGGAAGCCATAGAAGATGCACTACGAGCAGGAGCATTGGATGATGGTGGAGGAGCAGCTGGAAATCTTGTGGTGGCCTTGGATGTGGTAGTAGCTGGAGGCGAATCACGAGGAGGCGCTGATTGTCGGGATGTCCAAGTGGATGTGCGACCTGCAGAATTATTAGTCCTCCTCCATGGTGTTTGGCGATCCTGCACTTCACGTTCAGCTTTGCAAGCAAGATGAAACAAACGAGTGATAGAATTATATTCCTTATAATCTAATATGTGCTGAATGTCCTTGTTTAATCCACCAAAGAAACGTGCAAGCATTTGTTCATTAGATTCAACAAGACCACACCTAACCATCCCCGTTTGCAATTCCTGATAATACTCTTCTACAGAATTTTTCCCTTGCTCTAAGCGTGTCAGATTCTTTAGTAAATCACGTTGATAAGTGGGAGGTACAAAACGTACACGCATAGCAGTTTTTAAAGCAGTCCAAGTACTAGGAATAGTAGTAGGATTTAAACGACAATACTCAGACCACCAAAGGGAAGCAAATTTAGTAAATTCACATGTAGCAGCACTAACACGCATATTCTCAGGATATTTTAAGCATGCAAAACGTTGTTCTACTTCCATCTCCCATGTAAGATATGCATCAGGATTATATTTACCCTCAAAAGATGGAATATTTAATTTAAGCTTTGCAACATGATCATCATCATTACGTACCGGTGGGCGAGCGTTGCGGTAGTAATGTCGGGGGCGACCAGCAGGTACCTGTGGAGGTTGTTCAACCTCCTCGTCAAACAGATCGTCGTCGTCGGGGTCGTAGTAGTACCCGTCGTCTGTCCCCAATGTCGCAGCAGCAGCCGCGGCGGAAGTCTGAGGAACGTCAGTCGCAGCAGGAGCCGCCGGGGGTGCGGCGGGAGCCGAACCAGCAGTCCGACCCGTGATCGGAACGCGCCGTGCGCCATGTGTGGGTGCCGGTGCGGGTGCGGGCAATCGGTTCAAAAGCTCCTTGAACCGAACGTCAAGCTTGGCGTTGAAGGATTTCTCGAGTCCATCGATCTTGTCCACGGCGTTGGTGAGCTTGGTGTCAAACTCCCCTAGGCGCGTATCCACGTCTTCAGCGCGACTGACCAAGAGCGCGGAGAAGTGGGCATGTAGTTCTTCGTTCGTCATGGTGGCAGGATTCCGCGAAGTATCTGTCATGGTTAGTCCTTAAAAGCACAGGTATATACTACAGGAATATGGTGGAAGTCACGCGTAATCCGTCAAGCAATATACGAAGCTCTTACAAGTTCTTACCAAACAGCAGGAAAAGGCGATGTGCAACCACGAGGATCAGTGGGTCCAGAGATTGAACCAAGCGATTACCAGGAGTCGAAACACCGCACGTGGAGAGTATCTGTGGAGCTCTGGGAAGGCTTAGCAAAGGGGTTAGCAATTATCAAAACAGCAATGCAAAAGTTGAAAGAATGCTCAACGACGGTACTGTGCTGGTCCTAGGCTAGACCGTACTAGAGACGCGAGCCTAGATCACCAACGATGTCACGACGCGACACAACAAGCACTGTATGATGATATAGCACCCTGAAAAGCGATCCGAGATGCAGAAAATTACTAGGATGGCGAGTGTCTAGAACTGATCTACGGGGTCTAAAAAGAGGTTAGCCCCCAAAAATTTTTTCGAAATTTTTTATTTTGTTCCGGAAAGCGCGCAGGCGCCAAAAAAATATCGCTATAACGGCCGATGGAGAAAAGTGATCCCCAAAGCCGAAAACCAGTATAGCCAGAAAATTTTTTCGGAGGCGGTTCCAGACTTTTTTTTTTTTTTTTTTTTTGCTCTCCTTCTGGACTTACGACCGGACTCTTAGCTCGACACGGACTTTAGCGGAACACGGAAACAACAAAGAAGGAAAGTCAAAAGAAATAACTAGGAAACAGTAACTCTACTCGGACTCGTACCGCGGCAGGAAACTGATCGGATCCGTGTCGCGGTAGGAAGGCGGTGGCGGAGTTTTAGGGTTTATGGTGGCAGGGTATATGGCGGCGGAATATGGTGGTGGTGATCGGCGAGTGTGGCGGTGACTAGTATGATTAGAACTCGAAACTCTAAGGGACGAGACACTAAGACCAGCAACTCGACGCGACGATGTAGACACAAATTCAACAATGCAAAAACTGAAAAGATAATGCGAGGCGTAGATTGGTTATGGGATGGATCTAAACTCTAACTGTGTTTTTGGCTTTTTCGTGGGTTATAGGTAAAACAGATCTAATCTACGAAAAACAGTAAAATCTCACCGAGCAACCTGAAATCTGATACCACTTGATAGGGCAAAGGTGTCCGATCTTTCGATGAGATGGCGATAATCGATTTGGTGGAGTTCGGGCTTGACGATCCGACTACACGTGCGAGCACGAGCGCCAATGCAATCGCTAGGCCAATCTCCTGGAGGTTACCGATCCTGCGTGAACACGATCAGCCTGACCAGCGAGGGTCTTAATTCCTACCTGAAATCGAGAACAAGTAAGAACCAATATTGCAATCAAGATATTGCGGATTAAGAGGAAAGCTTTATTGAAAAAGGTGGGATCCTGAATAGGTGCGAAGTACAAGAGGCCTCTGCGACGCTCGAGCCTTGGCGAAGTTGCGACTATGGCTAACTTAATGTCTAAACAAAATCCGAGTCTAGAGGTTCGGCTATGGGGTGTATTTAAGGGCGAAAAGGTGGGGTTTCGGCCAGCCAAGGAAGTGGTGGCCGAATCCAACCCTAAAAGTCCTTTTCCCCTCAAATACGGACTCTAAAAAGTGGCTAATTAAAATCCTGCGAAAATTACATGGGCCTGGCCCAAAATAAAGGTGTCGCAGCACCATATTATACTATGGACGAATTCGTAAAGTATTGATCTTGAATATTTCGTCCAAGCCTTCTTTCTTCATTACGGTGGCCTCAAAATTCTGAAATCTTCATGCGTGGCCTTCTCTTGGATCATCACATGCTTGCTGCCATCTCCATGCATGGCCATGCTCCAATGCTTGTCCCTCTCATCCATGCTTGGTCCATCATTCCTAAGAGTAAGAAATGTATCTGATTTAGGCAGCATCATATTCTCATGTATGTAAGGAATAGTTCCAAGAAACGAAAGTACCTGATAGTTAAGTTGTTTGGCACGGGATCTTGTGATGGGTCCTTGTATGTGTGATGCTGTAGGTACAACGGTTGTATCAATAGTAGGGATGTCCACATCAGTAACGTTCTCAATTGGGCCCTACAAGGACACGGTGGAATGTGACGTGGTCCCAATGACGGTTTTCCATATGTTGCTCGGAAGGCCGTGGCAATATGACAAGCGTGCTTTGCATGATGGTCACTCAAACACTTATACCTTCAAATGGCTTGACAAAACTTGTATGTTGCAACCAATGACTCCTAGCCAAATAATTGCGGACAATGCAAAGGCTTTAGCGAGGGCGCAATACACAAAACCATCATGTGAGAAGAGTGGTGAGCGAGAGAACCACACTATAGTGAGTGAGTGTCACAAGCCAAACTCGAGTGGAAAAACTAAGAGTGTTCTTCTTGCCACCAAAAGTGAGATGAGAGAAGTGCGGAACAACCCATCCATTTTGCACTATGTCCTTGTATGCAAGGGACTAGCGCAAGGAACTAATGACTTGACAAATGTTCCTTCTTCTTTGATGGCTGTTTTGCAGGAATTCCAAGATGTATTTCCCGAAGAGCTTCCTCATGGACTACCTCCTCTTCGTGGAATCGAGCACCGCATCGACCTCATACCCGGTGCCCCACTCCCAAACCGCGTCGCGTATCGCACGAACCCGGAAGAGACGAAGGAGATAGAATGACAAATCAACCAACTCGTCTCCAAAGGTTTGATCCAAGTAAGCATTAGCCCAAGTGCGGTCCCCGTGATTCTAGTTCCAAAAACGGATGATACGTTGCGGTTATGCATGGACTGCCGTCCAATCAATGCTATCACCGTGCGTTATCGACATCCTATACCGCGTCTTGATGACATGCTTGATGAGTTATGTGGAGCCACTATATTTTCGAAAATTGATCTTCGTAGTGGTTACCATCAAATTCGCATGGCCGAAGGTGATGAGTGGAAAACCGCCTTCAAGACCAAGCTTGGTCTCTATGAATGGTTGGTTATGCCTTTTGGCTTATCAAATGCCCCATCTACC
This sequence comes from Avena atlantica, assembly GCA_910589765.1. Taxonomy (NCBI): domain Eukaryota; kingdom Viridiplantae; phylum Streptophyta; class Magnoliopsida; order Poales; family Poaceae; genus Avena; species Avena atlantica. Next base: position 16,413 of record CAJUWN010001138.1, read on the forward strand.
TTCATGCGCCTCATGAACCATATTTTGCAATCTCTCATTGGGAAGAGTGTAGTTGTTTACTTTGATGACATCCTTGTCTATAGCAAGTCACTAGAGGAGCATGTTACTCATGTTAAGGAGGTCCTTCAAATCCTTCGTCATGAAAAGCTTTATGCTAATTTCGCAAAGTGCACTTTTGCAAAAGACAAGCTGATTTTCCTTGGTTTTGTTGTGTCTTCCAATGGCATTGAAGTTGATGTCTCAAAAGTCAAGGACATACGAGATTTGCCCATCCCTACAAATGTAAGTGAACTTCGTAGTTTTCATGGGTTGGCTGGCTTTTACCGTCGCTTTGTGAAAGACTTTTCTACCATTGCTTGCCCCCTCAACGAACTGACCAAGAAAAATGTCACGTTCGTTTGGGGAAAAGCACAACAAAAGGCTTTTGATGAGCTCAAAAAGAGGCTCACCGAAGCACCACTCCTTGCATTACTGTATTTCACAAAAACTTTTCAGATTGAATGTGACGATAGTGGAATTGGCATTGGAGGCGTCCTTATGCAAAATGGGCGTCCCATTGCAAACCATAGTGAGAAACTCGATGGCGCACGCCTCAACTATCCCATTTATGACAAAGAACTTTTTGCCTTGGTTTGAGTTCTTCAAGTGTGGCAACACTATCTTTGGCCCAAAGAATTTATCATCCATTCCGACCATGAGTCGTTGAAGTATCTTAAGGGCCAAGCCAACTTGAGTAAAAGGCACACAAAATGGGTTGAGTTCATGGAGTCTTTTCCTTACATTGTCAAATACAAGAAGGGCAAAGAAAATGTGGTAGCGGACGCCTTGTCTCGCAAAAACACAAGCCTTCTTACACGACTCGAAGTAAATGTCTTGGGTCTTGATGAAATCAAATCTTTGTACGCGTCTGATGATGTGGACATCCCTACTATTGATACAACCGTTGTACCTATAGCAACACACATACAAGGACCCATCACAAGATCTCGTGCCAAACAACTTAACTATCAGGTACTTTCGTTTCTTGGAACTATTCCTTACATACATGAGAATATGATGCTGCCTAAATCAGATATATTTCTTACTCTTAGGAATGATGGACCAAGCATGGATGAGAGAGACAAGCATTGGAGCATGGCCATGCATGGAGATGGCAGCAAGCATGTGATGATCCAAGAGAAGGCCACGGATGAAGATTTCAGAACTTTGAGGCCACCATAATGAAGAAAGAAGGCTTGGACGAAATATTCAAGATCAATACTTTACGAATTCGTCCATAGCATAATATGGTGCTGCGACACCTTTATTTTGGGCCAGGCCCATGTAATTTTCGCAGGATTTTAATTAGCCACTTTTTAGAGTCCGTATTTGAGGGGAAAAGGACTTTTAGGGTTGGATTCGGCCACCACTTCCATGGCTGGCCGAAACCCCACCTTTTCGCCCTTAAATACGCCCCATAGCCGAACCTTTAGACTCGGATTTTGTTTAGACATTAAGTTAGCCATAGTCGCAACTTCGCCAAGGCTCGAGCGTCGCAGAGGCCTCTTGTACTTCGCACCTATTCAGGATCCCACCTCTTTCAATAAAGCTTTCCTCTTAATCCGCAATATCTTGATTGCAATATTGGTTCTTACTTGTTCTCGATTTCAGGTAGGAATTAAGACCCTCGCTGGTCAGGCTGATCGTGTTCACGCAGGATCGGTAACCTCCAGGAGATTGGCCTAGCGATTGCATTGGCGCTCGTGCTCGCACGTGTAGTCGGATCGTCAAGCCCGAACTCCACCAAATCGATTATCGCCATCTCATCGAAAGATCGGACACCTTTGCCCTATCAAGTGGTATCAGATTTCAGGTTGCTCGGTGAGATTTTACTGTTTTTCATAGATTAGATCTGTTTTTACCTATAACCCACGAAAAAGCCAAAAACACAGTTAGAGTTTAGATCCATCCCATAACCCATCTACGCCTCGCATTATCTTTTCAGTTTTTGCATTGTTGAATTTGTGTCTACATAGTCGCGTCGAGTTGCTGGTCTTAGTGTCTCGTCCCTTAGAGTTTCGAGTTCTGATCATACTAGTCACCGCCACACTCGCTGCTCACCGCCGCCATATTCCGCCACCATATTCCGCCGCCATATACCCAGCCACCATAAACCCTAATACTCCGCCACCGCCTTCCTACCGCGACACAGATCCGATCAGTTTTCCTGCCGCGGTACGAGTCCGAGTAGAGTTACGGTTTCCTAGTTATTTCGTTTGACTTTCCTTCTTTGTTGTTTCCGTGTTCCGCTAAAGTCCGTGTCGCGCTAAGAGTCCGGTCGTAAGTCCAGAAGGAGAGCAAAAAAAAAAAAATCTGGCTATACTATTTTTCGACCCCGGGGATCACTTTTCTCCATCGGCCGTTATAGCAATATTTTTTTGGCGTCTGCGCGCTTTCCGGAGCAAAATAAAATTTTTTTTTGGGGCTAACCTATTTTTAGACCCCGTAGATTAATTCTAGACACTCGCCATCATAGTGATTTTTCACCTCTCGGTTCGCTTTTCAGGGTGCCATATCATCATACAGTGCTTGTTGTGTCGCGTCGTGACATCGTTGGTGATCTAGGCTCGCGTCTCTAGTACGGTCTAGCCTAGGACCAGCACAGTACCGTCGTTGAGCATTCTTTCAACTTTTGCATTGCTGTTTTGATAATTGCTAACCCCCTTTGCTAAGCCTTCCCAGAGCTCCACAGATACTCTCCACGTGCGGTGTTTCGACTCCTGGTTATCGCTTGGTTCAATCTCTGGACCCACTGATCCTCGTGGTTGCACATCGCCTTTTCCTGCTGTTTGGTAAGAACTTGTAAGAGCTTTGTATATTGCTTGACGGATTACGCGTGATTTCCACCATATTTCCGTACTATATACCTGTGCTTTTTAAGGACTAACCATGATAGATACCTCGCGGACCCCTGCCACAATGACGAACGAAGAACTACATGCACACTTCTCCGCGCTCTTGGTCAGTCGCGCTGAAGACGTGGATACGCGCCTCGGGGAGTTTGACACCAAGCTCACCAATGCCATGGACAAGATCGATGGACTAGAGAAATCCTTCAACGCCAAGCTTGACGTTCGGTTCAAGGAGCTTCTGAACCGATTGCCCGCACCCGCACCGGCACCCATACATGGCGCACGGCGCATTCCGATCACGGGTCGGACTGCTGGTTGGGCTACAGCCGCACCCCCGGCGGCTACTGCTGCGACTGACGTTCCTCAGACTTCCGCCGCGGCTGCTGCTGCGACATTGGGGACAGACGACGGGTACTACTACGACCCCGACGACGACGATCTGTTTGACGAGTAGGTTGAACAACCTCCACAGGTACCTGCTGGTCGTCCCCGACATTACTACCGCAACGCTCGCCCACCGGTACGTGATGATGATCATGTTGCAAAGCTTAAATTAAATATTCCATCTTTTGAGGGTAAATATAATCCTGATGCATATCTTACATGGGAGATGGAAGTAGAACAACGTTTTGCATGCTTAAAATATCCTGAGAATATGCGTGTTAGTGCTGCTACATGTGAATTTACTAAATTTGCTTCCCTTTGGTGGTCTGAGTATTGTCGTTTAAATCCTACTACTATTCCTAGTACTTGGACTGCTTTAAAAACTGCTATGCGTGTTCGTTTTGTACCTCCCACTTATCAACGTGATTTACTAAAGAATCTGACACGCTTAGAGCAAGGGAAAAATTCTGTAGAAGAGTATTATCAGGAATTGCAAACGGGGATGGTTAGGTGTGGTCTTGTTGAATCTAATGAACAAATGCTTGCACGTTTCTTTGGTGGATTAAACAAGGACATTCAGCACATATTAGATTATAAGGAATATAATTCTATCACTCGTTTGTTTCATCTTGCTTGCAAAGCTGAACGTGAAGTGCAGGATCGCCAAACACCATGGAGGAGGACTAATAATTCTGCAGGTCGCACATCCACTTGGACATCCCGACAATCAGTGCCTCCTCGTGATTCGCCTCCAGCTACTACCACATCCAAGGCCACCACAAGATTTCCAGCTGCTCCTCCACCATCATCCAATGCTCCTGCTCGTAGTGCATCTTCTATTGCTTCCACGGGTAAGACAAAGGATATACAATGCCGCAAGTGCTGGGGTTTTGGTCATATTGAGAGACAGTGCACAACACAACGTGTGATGATGGTGCGAGAAGATGGTGAATACGATTCAGCGAGTGACTTTGATGAAGATACACTAGCCCTTATTTCTGCTCGAGATGGAGACAATTCTGATGCTGATGAAGAGCCAGAGGTAATGGGAGCTGAAGCTGCTGATCACTACGAGAGCTTAATTACACAACGTGTGTTGAGTGTGCAATTGAGCAAATCTGAGCAAGATCAACGCCACAACCTGTTCCAAACACGTGGTGTTGTCAAGGAAAGAGCTATACGGATCATCATTGATGGAGGGAGTTGTAATAATCTGGCCAGTATTGACATGGTAGAGAAGCTTGCACTTCCTACAAGACAACGCCCACATTCATATTACATCCAATGGTTTGAGAGTTCTCGCAAGATCAAGGTAACAAGAACGGTACGCGTGCATTTTACTATTGGTACATATTCTGATTTTGTTGATTGTGATGTTGTACCTATGCAAGCATGTTCTTTGTTACTTGGTAGACCATGGCAATTTGATAGAGAATCTGTTCATAATGGCAAAACTAATCACTATTCTCTTATGCATGATGGAAAGAAAATTGGTCTAAAACCTATGACTCCTGAACAGATTTTAAAAGATGATCTTGCTAGAGCTAGTAGAGCTAAAGCTGAGGAGAAAAATAAAAGTGAGAATCAGATTGTTGCTGCAGATTTTATACCACCAAAGAACACTAAATCTGATTCTACACATGCTACTGAAATTTGTTTGAAGAGTCCATGTATGCTTGCAAATAAAATTGATATTGCTGAACTAGATGTACACAATACTCAATGTTATGCAATTGTCTGCAAAGAGGTTCTGTTTTCATTTGAGGATATGCCTCCTTCTTTGCCACCCGCTATTGCTAACCTTTTGCAGGAATATGAGGACGTCTTTCCCGCTGAGTTGCCACCAGGACTACCTCCTATTAGAGGAATTGAGCATCAAATTGATCTAATTCCTGGTGCCACGTTGCCCAACCGCGCGCCATATAGAACCAATCCAGAGGAGACAAAGGAGATACAACGCCAAATTCAGGAACTACTCGACAGAGATCATATTCGTGAGTCCCTTAGCCCTTGTGCTGTTCCTATTATTTTGGTACCTAAGAAAGATGGTTCTTCGCGCATGTGTACTGATTGTAGAGCTATCAATAATATTACAATTCGATATCGTCATCCTATTCCACGTTTAGATGACATGCTTGATGAATTGAGTGGCTCTACCATGTTTTCTAAAGTTGATTTGCGTAGTGGTTACCACCAGATTCGTATGAAATTAGGAGATGAATGGAAAACATCATTTAAAACTAAGTTCGGTTTATATGAGTGGTTAGTAATGCCGTTTGGTTTAACTAATGCACCTAGCACTTTCATGAGATTAATGAACGAAGTTTTACGTGCTTTCATTGGACGTTTTGTGGTAGTCTACTTTGATGATATTCTGATTTATAGCAAATCTTTAGAGGATCATTTGGACCATTTACGTGCTGTTTTTAATGCTTTACGTGATGCTCGTTTGTTTGGTAACCTTGAGAAGTGCACCTTTTGCACCAATCGAGTTGCGTTTCTTGGCTATGTTGTTACATCACATGGTATTGAAGTGGATCCAGCCAAGATTGAAGCTATTGAGAATTGGCCGCAGCCCAAGACGGTCACACAAGTGAGGAGTTTTCTTGGCCTCGCTGGTTTTTATAGGCGCTTTGTCAAAGACTTTGGATCAATTGTCGCGCCGCTGAATGAACTTACCAAGAAGGATGTGCCCTTTGTTTGGGGCGATGCACAACAACAGGCCTTCGTCATATTGAAAGATAAGCTAACACATGCTCCCTTACTCCAACTTCCTGATTTTACTAAGACCTTTGAGCTTGAATGTGATGCTAGTGGAATTGGTTTGGGAGGGGTGTTATTACAAGAGGTAAAACCTGTTGCATATTTTAGTGAGAAATTGAGTGGGGCTAGTCTGAACTATTCTACTTATGATAAAGAATTATATGCGTTGGTTCGGACATTAGAAACTTGGCAACATTATCTATGGCCTAAGGAATTTGTTATTCATTCTGATCATGAATCTTTGAAGCATATTCGTAGTCAAGCTAAGTTGAATCGTCGTCATGCAAAGTGGGTTGAATTTATTGAGTCTTTTCCTTATGTTATCAAACACAAAAAGGGTAAAGATAATGTTATTGCTGATGCTTTGTCACGCCGTTATGCTTTGTTATCTCAACTTGACTTCAAAATATTTGGATTGGAAACTATTAAGGAACAATATGTGCATGATGCTGAGTTTAAAGATGTGTTGCAGAATTGTAGAGATGGTAGAACTTGGAACAAGTTCGTCTTCAATGATGGATTTGTGTTCCGTGCTAACAAACTATGCATTCCAGATAGCTTTGTTCGTCTTTTGTTGTTACAGGAGGCGCATGGAGGAGGATTGATGGGACACTTTGGTGTCAAGAAGACGGAGGATGTTCTTGCTGCACACTTCTTTTGGCCACGTATGCGTCGAGATGTTGAGAGATTTGTGGCACGCTGCACTACTTGTCAAAAAGCTAAGTCTCGCCTTAATCCACATGGTTTATATATGCCTCTTCCTGTTCCTAGTGTTCCTTGGGAGGATATTTCTATGGACTTTGTTTTGGGATTGCCACGAACACAGAAGGGGAGGGATAGTATTTTTGTTGTTGTGGATCGGTTTTCTAAGATGGCACACTTTATTCCTTGTCATAAAACGGATGATGCTGCGCATATTGCTGATTTGTTCTTTCGTGAAATTGTTCGTTTGCATGGTGTGCCAAATACTATTGTCTCTGATCGTGATACTAAATTTCTTAGCCACTTTTGGAGATGTTTATGGGCTAAGTTGGGGACTAAATTGCTGTTTAGTACTACATGTCATCCCCAAACTGATGGTCAAACTGAAGTAGTAAATAGAACTTTGTCTACTATGTTACGGGCTGTTTTAAAGAAGAACTTAAAATTGTGGGAAGAGTGTTTACCTCATATAGAATTTGCTTATAATCGTTCATTGCATTCTACCACAAAGATGTGCCCATTTGAGATTGTGTATGGTTTTGTTCCTCGTGCACCTATTGATTTATTGCCTTTACCTTCTTCGGTGCAACATAATTTGGATGCTACACAACGCGCTGAAATGATATTAAACTTGCATAAGACTACTAAAGATAACATTGAACACATGAATGCTAAGTATAAACTTGCTGGGGATAAAGGGAGAAAGCATGTTGTGTTTGATGTTGGCGATCTTGTTTGGTTACATTTGCGTAAAGATCGTTTTCCTGATTTACGCAAGTCTAAGTTAATGCCACGTGCTGCTGGTCCCTTTAAGGTGTTAGAGAAAATCAATGATAATGCATATAAACTTGAGTTGCCTGCAGACTTTGGTACGGTTAGTCCTACATTTAACATTGCAGATTTGAAGCCTTACTTTGGTGAGGAAGATGAGATTGCGTCGAGGACGACTTCCATTCAAGAAGGGGAGCATGATGTGGACATCCCTACTATTGATACAACCGTTGTACCTACAGCAACACACATACAAGGACCCATCACAAGATCTCGTGCCAAACAACTTAACTATTAGGTACTTTCGTTTCTTGGAACTATTCCTTACATACATGAGAATATGATGCTGCCTAAATCAGATACATTTCTTACTCTTAGGAATGATGGACCAAGCATGGATGAGAGGGACAAGCATTGGAGCATGGCCATGCATGGAGATGGCAGCAAGCATGTGATGATCCAAGAGAAGGCCACGGATGAAGATTTCAGAACTTTGAGGCCACCATAATGAATCAAGAAGGCTTGGACGAAATATTCAAGATCAATACTTTACGAATTCGTCCATAGCATAATATGGTGCTGCGACACTTTTATTTTGGGCCAGGCCCATGTAATTTTCGCAGGATTTTAATTAGCCACTTTTTAGAGTCCGTATTTGAGGGGAAAAGGACTTTTAGGGTTGGATTCGGCCACCACTTCCATGGCTGGCCGAAACCCCACCTTTTTGCCCTTAAATACGCCCCATAGCCGAACCTTTAGACTCGGATTTTGTTTAGACATTAAGTTAGCCATAGTCGCAACTTCGCCAAGGCTCGAGCATCGAAGAGGCCTCTTGTACTTCGCACCTATTCAGGATCCCACCTCTTTCAATAAAGCTTTCCTCTTAATCCGCAATATCTTGATTGCAATATTGGTTCTTACTTGTTCTCGATTTCAGGTAGGAATTAAGACCCTCGCTGGTCAGGCTGATCGTGTTCACGCAGGATCGGTAACCTCCAGGAGATTGGCTTAGCGATTGCATTGGCGCTCGTGCTCGCACGTGTAGTCGGATCGTCAAGCCCGAACTCCACCAAATCGATTATCGCCATCTCATCGAAAGATCGGACACCTTTGCCCTATCATAGGAGCATGAGACCAATAGATTAAAAGATCCACAAAGGGGTGTCTTAATCTATCATTATCCAAGTCTAGGGTTTACATATGAGGGGTGGGGCTATATATAGGCCAACCACCTAAACAGGGGTAGTTCTGGAATAAAACTAGAAGTTTGGGGCGAAATTGGGGGTTACATGGGCCAGGCCCAAAAGGCTTTAACATGCCTGGCGACGGTCGGTCCGGAGACTCCGGTCTGGGGTCCGGAGACTCCGGTCTAGACCGCAGTCTCCGGTCAATCTCCGGACCCGTCTCCGGAGGGGGCTTCTGGCTGTCCCGGGCTTGAGTCTCCGGCCTGGACCGGAGGAAGGTCCGGAGACTCCGGTGTAGGAGACCGGAGACTCCGGTCTACACCGGAGACTCCGGTGTGCAGCGCTCCAGCGGCTTCTTCTCCTGGTCCTGCTTCCTTGGTGGCTTGGTTTGGTGGTGTTGCTTCATATCTGAGGATACACAACGTAGATGCATGAAGTAGCAAGCCATCCAAAGGTAGACCAAAATCACATGAGGAAAGGAGCGAGTTATCCTTGGCTTGTAGGAGCTTGGCACGAGCGCGAGTCATTGGTCCACTTGGGGGACTAGGTGTTGTAGATAGAGGTGCGTCCGTAGGACGGGCTGCATCAGCTCCCCCCCTTGGGAAAGAGGCGTCCTCGACTCTTCAACCTTCTCAACTTCATCTTCGCCATGGTAGGGTGATAGGTCCTTGACATTGAATGTAGGGCTCACAAGATACTTGGATGTTGGGATATCTATGATGTAGGCGTTGTTGTTGATCCTCTTTAGCACTTTGAACGGTCCATCACCTCTTGGCTTGAGCTTGGAGTCGCGGTCCTTGGTGAAGCGGTCTTTACTCAAGTGTATCCACACAAGGTCGCCTTCTTCGAAGATCATCTCTTTCTTGTTCTTGTTTAGCCTTGATGCTTGGCGAAGGACTTGTTTCTCGATCGTAGCTCTTGTGTCTTCATGGAGTTTCTTCATTGTTTGGGCACGCTTGACCACGTCCATATTGGCACGTTCATGAAGAGGTAGTGGAAGGATATCAAGCGCGGTGAGGGGCTCGAAGCCATAGACGATCATGAACGGGCTCCTCATGGTGGTGGAGTGCTTGGCGCGGTTGTAGGCGAACTCGGCGTGTGGAATACATTCCTCCCAGTCTTTAAGGTTCTTCTTTACCAACACCCGGAGGAGTGTGCCAAGACTTCGATTGACGACCTCGGTTTGTCCATCGGTTTGAGGATGCGAGGCGGATGAGAAGAGGAGCTTGATGCCGAGCTTGGCCACGGGAGTCTTCCAGAAGTAGCTCATGAATTTTACGTCGCGGTCGGAGACGATTGGTCTTGGTACACCGTGGAGCCGAATTATTTCCCTGAAAAACAAATTTGCTACATGTGAAGCATCATCGGTCTTATGGCACGGAATAAAATGTGCCATTTTTGAAAAGCGATCCACTACTACAAATATAGAATCATGACCATGTTTAGATCTAGGCAAGCCTAACACAAAGTCCATGCTAATGTCCGACCAAGGTGCATGAGGAATAGGCAATGGCATATAAAGACCAAAGGGGTTGGACTTAGACTTAGCTTGGATACATGTAGTGCATCGTTGGACGTGGCGCTCCACGTTGCGCTTCATCTTTGGCCAAAAGTAGTGAGTGGAGAACATGTCATAAGTCTTGTCACGGCCAAAGTGACCCATAAGGCCTCCACCATGGGACTCTTGAAGAAGCAAAAGTTGGAGAGACGATTTCGGAATGCAAAGCTTGTTTTGTTTGAAAAGAAAACCCTTATGCAAATAGAAATCATCAATACCTTTGTCTATTGAACATGTTGCAAAAATTGGTCCAAAGAAGGGGTCGGACGCGTACAAAGATTTAATGTCATCAAGACCCAAGACATTTACTTCGAGTCGTGTAAGAAGGCTTGTGTTTTTGCGAGACAAGGCGTCCGCTACCACATTTTCTTTGCCCTTCTTGTATTTGACAATGTAAGGAAAAGACTCCATGAACTCAACCCATTTTGCGTGCCTTTTACTCAAGTTGGCTTGGCCCTTAAGATACTTCAACGACTCATGGTCGGAATGGATGATAAATTCTTTGGGCCAAAGATAGTGTTGCCACACTTAAAGGACTCGAACCAAGGAAAAAAGTTCTTTGTCATAAATGGGATAGTTGAGGCGTGCGCCATCAAGTTTCTCACTATGGTAAGCAATAGGATGCCCATTTTGCATAAGGACTCCACCAATGCCAATACCACTATCGTCACATTCAATCTCAAAGGTTTTTGTGAAATCCGGTAATGCAAGAAGTGGTGCTTCGGTGAGCCTCTTTTTGAGCTCATCAAAAGCCTTTTGTTGTGCTTTTCCCCAAACGAACGTGACATTTTTCTTGGTCAATTCGTTGAGGGGGCAAGCAATTGTAGAAAAGTCTTTCACAAAGCAACGGTAAAAGCCAGCCAACCCATGAAAACTACGAAGTTCACTAACATTTGTAGGGATGGGCCAATCTCGTATGTCCTTGACTTTTGAGACATCAACTTCAATGACATTGGAAGACACAACAAAACCAAGTAAAATCAGCTTGTCTTTTGCAAAAGTGCACTTTGCGAGATTAGCATAAAGCTTTTCATGACGAAGGATTTGAAGGACCTCCTTAACATGAGTAACATGCTCCTCTAGTGACTTGCTATAGACAAGGATGTCATCAAAGTAAACAACTACACTCTTCCCAATGAGAGATCGCAAAATATGGTTCATGAGGCGCATGAAGGTAGATGGAGCATTTGATAATCCAAAAGGCATAACCAACCATTCATAGAGACCAAGCTTGGTCTTGAAGGAGGTTTTCCACTCATCACCTTCGGCCATGCGAATTTGATGGTAACCACTACGAAGATCAATTTTCGAAAATATAGTGGCTCCACATAACTCATCAAGCATGTCATCAAGACGCGGTATAGGATGTCGATAACGCACGGTGATAGCATTGATTGGACGGCAGTCCATGCATAACCGCAACGTATCATCCGTTTTTGGAACTAGAATCACGGGGACCGCGCTTGGGCTAGTGCTTACTTGGATCAAACCTTTGGAGACGAGTTGGTTGATTTGTCGTTCTATCTCCTTCGTCTCTTCCGGGTTCGTGCGATACGCGACGCGGTTTGGGAGTGGGGCGCCGGGTATGAGGTCGATGCGGTGCTCGATTCCACGAAGAGGAGGTAGTCCATGAGGAAGCTCTTCGGGAAATACATCTTGGAATTCCTGCAAAACAGCCATCAAAGAAGAAGGAACATTTGTCAAGTCATTAGTTCCTTGCGCTAGTCCCTTGCATACAAGGACATAGTGCAAAATGGATGGGTTGTTCCGCACTTCTCTCATCTCACTTTTGGTGGCAAAAGAACACTCTTAGTTTTTCCACTCGAGTTTGGCTTGTGGCACTCACTCACTATAGTGTGGTTCTCTCGCTCACCACTCTTCTCACAAGATGGTTTTGTGTATTGCGCCCTCGCTAAAGCCTTTGCATTGTCCGCAATTATTTGGCTAGGAGTCATTGGTTGCAACATACAAGTTTTGTCAAGCCATTTGAAGGTATAAGTGTTTGAGTGACCATCATGCAAAGCACGCTTGTCATATTGCCACGGCCTTCTGAGCAACATATGGCAAACCGTCATTGGGACCACGTCACATTCCACCGTGTCCTTGTAGGGCCCAATTGAGAACGTTACCAGTGTGCTTGATCTTGACGGATCCTTGGTCACTTAGCCATTGGATATGGTAGGGGTGTTTATGCAGATGGAGGGTGAGGTTGAGTTTCTCACACAATTCCGTGCTTGCAAGATTGTGGCAACTCCCTCCATCGATGACAACTTTGATGGACCTCCCATTGATACCGGCACGAGTTTGGAAGATGTTTGATCGTTGGTCTTTATTATCATTGGCTTGAGTAGGTAAGACCCTTGTGACCACAAGCGATGGACTTGCGTCATGCTCACACATGAGTAGCTCTTGGTCCTCTTCCAAATGTTGCCTTGCCATGGCTTCCTTGACCCTTGCATCAAACTCATCTTCACTCAAGTATTCTTCATCGTCGTTGTCATGGATGAACAAAACTTTCTTGTTCCCACATGCGGCTGACTTGTGTCCTTTGCCTCCACACTTGTAGCACTCACCATTGAATGGTTGTTCATCTCTTGTGTACTTGCCACTTGGGGGCGGTTTTCCTTGAGGAAGTGTTGGCTTGAAGGGAAGCTTGGTGGTATTTGAGGAGCTTCCACTTGGTGTTGTCGGAGTAGTGGTTGGAGTTTGCTTGTATGTGAAGTATGTCTTTGGCTTGTTGAACTTGATGTCCTCTTGCACTTGACGTTCGGCCTTTGATGCAATGTGCACAAGCTCAACCATGTTGTTGTACCTTTGGAACTCGGTGATGCGCTTGATAGGATGGTTCAAGCCATTGAGGAAACGTGCCATTGTTTGCTCATCACGCTCTTCAATGTTGGCACGGATCATGTTGAGCTCCATTTGCTTGAAGTACTCTTCCACGGTATTTGTTCCTTGATAAGCGTTTGAAGCTTGTTGAAGAGGTCACGCGTGTAGTGTGAAGGAACAAAGCGGGATCTCATATGAGCCTTCATATCTTGCCAAGTTGAGATTGGAGGCTCTTCTTTTGATTCACGAGAGAGTTGGACTTGTTCCCACCAAAGGTTGGCATATTCATCAAACTCGAGGGATGCCATGGCCATCATCTTCTCATTGCTAAAGTTGTGCATGCGGAAGATCTTGTCAACCTTGAGTTCCCATGAGAGGTATTCTTCGGGATCATTGGAACCGGTGAACTTGGGCATGGTGAACTTGAGCTTGCCGAAAGTTTCTTCCTCATTACGGTTCCGGTTGCGACGGTTGCCATGATTTTGGCGGCCATCTTCATCATCCGAGCTCTCATGCCTTGCTTGTTGATGGTGGCGTTGCTCTTGCGGTTGTTGAGGTACCGCGTTTGGTGGTGGAACTTGGTTTGGACGACGAGCTTAGGGAGCTTGCTCTTGTTGTTGGCGCGGTTGAGGACGAGGAGGAGGTTGTTGGTCCTCACGGTGAGCTTGGGGAGCTTGCTCTTGTTCTTGTCGTGGTTGATGCCGAGGAGCATTATCTTGCGCCATGTGGCGAGGAGGACGTCGAGCCGCATGCGCAATCGGCTGTTCTCTTTCTTCTTGATGTGGAGGAGGCTCGTCGTTTAGATCATGTTAACAGCGATGACGTTCATGTCGAGGAGGACGCCTTGGTGGATCTTCGAGTGCTTCACGCCGCCGGCGAACTTGTTCTTCCAATTCAGATGCTTCACTTGTTGTGGAAAGAACATGTCGATGGCGATGGGCTTGGTGGTCCATGTGAGGTTGTTCTTGTTGAAGCACAAGTGCCCTTTGTTGTGGCTGGTCCGCTTCACGTCGTGGAGGTCTTGCGGAGAGGTCACCATCGTAGCTTGACGTTGCGGCGTGTCGTGGAGATGGTACCGCTTGAGAAGAGCTCATGGATTGAAGGACGGGTCCATCCCGGTGCCTTGAAGCATGACGGCGAGGAGCACTTGATTCACTTGAGGAGTGCCGTGATGATCTTGAGTCGCGCGAGCGTGGCCTTGCCAACCCATCAATGAGGCGTTGAAGCTTCTCATCCGTTGAGGCTAGGGCACGACCAAGGGCTTCATTTTGATGACCGAGGTTGTGTTGCATGGCATGCATTTGGCCTCGGACTTCCTCGAAGCGTTTGTCGATGTTCTTGAACTCCACTCGGGCTTCGCTAAATTGTTCATCTTGGCGCCGCTCAAGGGCTTCACAACGGTAGTTGAATTCTCCTCGAACCTTCCAATGGTTCCATCTCGTCATGTATGGATTGTCGTCCTCCGTAGGTGGTGGTGGTGGTTGGGACGGCTCGCCATTCCTATCCATGATGCAGAGCCGACAAGGGTTGTATATGGAGAGTAAAGGTGCGTAGAGTTATCCTTTTACCTCACCTTGGATATTATATCAAACCAATTGCCACACAAAGGAGCGAACAGCGTGCAAAGTGAAATGGCAAAGAAACTCACACACAAAGGAGCTACACTCTCAAAAGCTTTTGGTGGATGGGTAGGATTGTGGACAAGCCAAAGAACCAACCGAACGCAAAGGATACAACAACTCAAGTCGAAAAGGAAATGGTCAACTCAAAAGGTGACGAGAACCTACGACTACACACACGCGTGGAGAAAAATGGGGTTAGCACGACTATGAAAGTGAGCACGAAATGGCCTAACGAAGACTACGCTCGGGTGTCGTGCCAACGCAAGGAGAGACCACAACTCGTTTGCCAAAAGAGGGTAAAAGCAACAGATTTGTGCACTTTCCTTGGCGCGCTTCTTCCTCTCTCTTTTGCCTACAAGCTTGATGCTCTCTTTGTATTGGGAGACTATGTATCTTTCTATTTTTCTTTTTCTTTTTCTCTTTTTTTTGATTCTTTTTCTTTTTCTCCCTTGCTATGCTACTATGTTAACTTTTGTATTTGCCCTCACACTCTCACTTTCCAATGGCAAGTGCACAATGCTTAGGCAAACACAAAATGAGTTGCTCTCATAGGATAGGTACACACAAAGGAAGATATGGCTACAAGGGTTGACTCAAGTTATACCTTAGTTGATGGTGATGATCTTGTGTCGATGGAGCGGGGAAGAGTTTGGGGTCCGTGGTGTCAAAGAGCGCGGCGATGTTGCGGAAGCTATCTGTTAGTTGGTGACACGCACACGGAACACAAACAACAAGTGGACAGATTAGCCAATGCAGGAAAAGAGGAAAAATGGGCAAAACAGGCGTCTAGGGCCGGAGACTCCGGTCTCAGGCCGGAGACTCCGGTGTAGACCGGAGACTCCGGTGTTCAGGCCGGAGACTCCGGTGTGGGGGGTCTGCTCGTGTTCTTGAGCGGAAATCCACGCCTAGAGTCCTCAAATCCGCGAAAATTTGGCTAAAATTGGGCTGGGAAACGCAGGCAAAAGCTGAACCAACACCTTAGACAAGATTTAGTCAGATCAAAACCACCAAAAACACTCCAAAACGACAGATCGATCCAAAGGCAAATTGGGGCTGTTTTTTTTGGGAAATTTTCGAATTTATGATGGATAGAAGAAAAATTGGGGGGAAATTCGTGATCAACCTTGCTCTTGATACCAAGATGTTATGGGGTAACCCCTTGGGGTGGACCGATCTTTCACGAAATTCCACTGGAAACGAGGGGAAAGCGGTGGACGGGGGAAGAAGGGATGAAAACTACGAACACACGCACGCAAATCACGATACACGCCAATATCTCACGCCGGTGGCAACCGGTCCAACATAATCTCCAGGATCGGTGTTGGGCGAAGCTCTCTCTCCACGCCAACCACGGGGGACGAGGTGCTTGGTGAGACCTTGACGACTTGGGGGCGAGAAACCGAGAACCCAAGGCCTTGTACAACTTGAACGCACTAGGCAAGATCCAAGAGGAGGGTGGACAATTGGTGCTCCTTGCTAGGAGCATGAGACCAATAGATTAAAAGATCCACAAAGGGGTGTCTTAATCTATCATTATCCAAGTCTAGGGTTTACATATGAGGGGTGGGGCTATATATAGGCCAACCACCTAAACAGGGGTAGTTCTGGAATAAAACTGGAAGTTTGGGGCGAAATTGGGGGTTACATGGGCCAGGCCCAAAAGGCTTTAACATGCCTGGCGACGGTCGGTCCGGAGACTCCGGTCTGGGGTCCGGAGACTCCGGTCGGGACCGGAGACTCCGGTCAATCTCCGGACCCGTCTCCGGAGGGGGCTTCTGGCTGTCCCGGGCTTGAGTCTCCGGCCTGGACCGGAGGAAGGTCCGGAGACTCCGGTGTAGGAGACCGGAGACTCCGGTCTACACCGGAGACTCCGATGTGCGCGCTCTAGCGGTTTCTTCTCCTGGTCCTGCTTCCTTGGTGGCTTGGTGTGGTGGTGTTGCTTCATATCTGAGGATACACAACGTAGATGCATGAAGTAGCAAGCCATCCAAAGGTAGACCAAAATCACATGAGGAAAGGAGCGAGTAAACCTTGGCTTGTAGGAGCTTGGCACGGGCGCGAGTCATTGGTCCACTTGGGGGACTAGGTGTTGTAGATGGAAGTGCGTCCGTAAAGGGGACGAGGCAAAACTAGAGATTCCACAATGGGGGTTGTCTTTAGTCTATCATCTATGCCTAAGGGATACATGAGGGGTGGTGGCTCTATTTATAGGCCAGCCACTAAACAAGGGTAGTTTGGGGATAAACTAGGCGGATAGGTAAGTAAAGGGGGATACATGGGCTGTGGCCCAACTAGTGCGCGCAGGCACTGACATGACCGGTAGTACCGCTCTGGGACCGGTAGTACCGCTTGCGGTCCTGGAGCGATGGTTGGAGCCGTCAGTAGCAGGCGGTAGTAGGGGCAGTAGTACCGCTGACCGGTAGTACCGGTTCCACCGACCGGTAGTACCTCCGGGACCTGGCAGCTGCCGATCTGTCTTCTTCCGCCTCCTCTTCCAAGCCTCCGTCTTGTCGGGCTTGATGTTCCGGGCTTCCTCCCTTGCCTACGTACTGGTCGGTGTGAATCTATCATGCATATGTGACGGAGTATGAAGTAGCATACCATTCAATAGGGTAGGAAGTGGGCTCGCATAGAGGAACGGATTCTCCTTTGGAGTCCATGACGACTTGGCGTAAGTTGGAGACCTTGATGTAGTAACGACCGTAGGTCGGGCTGCATCATCTCCCCTCCCTTCAAAAAGAGTCGTCCTCGACTCTCCATGTTCATCACGAAGTAGAAGAGGTCGAAGGACATCCTTGATCCTGGGGTTCACCATATAGTCGTCCTCGGGAAGATTGACTTGACAACACTTCAATGTTCCTTCACCTTCCTTGAAGCCTACAAAGCTCACAACAAAAGCAAAGCAACACTCAAAGCGTAGCCAATTCAAAAGATTATTGCATGAGTCCTCAAGTAGAAGGAAGTCACCTTATCGTGTAGAGATAGCTCGATGAAGGGTAGCCATAGGTAACTCTCTTCAGTTCTTCTTCTCAACATATAGTCCATAGAGGTTGACGTGTATGCATTTGTACCTTCATACAACAAAGACCAAGTAACATATGTTTGTGTGTGATAGAGGAGCATGTCATTTGTGGCATGTCCATTCTTGTTCACAACACGATTAGCACAACTCAAGTATAGCAAACGGGATGCATATGCATGGTCAATGTGCATGGAAATCGTTTGAACATCATCCAAATGTGCAAACTCAAAAACTCCATATAACACAGTAGTGGGGAACTCAAAGCAATCGGATAGAAATTTGATCAACATATTTGATGCAAAGTTAGGAGAATTTGGCAAAAACACAAAAGGAAGAATATCCAAAACAACATCATTATGTGTGTCAACCAACCATTGGAAAGAGAAATTGTTCGACATGTTGGATGTCACACACAAATCATCGATAGCAAATATCATGGGAATATGAGTATCCCAAGCGGAAGCCAAAGTAACGTGTTTGCAAACAAACCAAATGAAAGAGCAAGTGGTCCTTATGTTTGTTGCAACAACAAGACGAGATTCTTGGAAGCACTCATGACAATACATGTTCTTAAAGGAATTGTGTTGCACACAAAACATCGGAAAGGTAAATTGTTCAACATTTTTGTTGCAACACACAAAGCATCATTATCTAAAGGCGAAGAAACATGAATGTCACAAGGGAAGATAATACCATTAACATGCTTGCAAGCAAACCATAGGAAAGAACAATTTGTCAACATGAAAGATGCAAAGCATGCAAAAGGTATCAGAGCTAGGTTCGATCTTGAACTCACTTGTTGGATGCTCTCAAGAGCTCTTTTTGTCAACTCGTGCTCAACCGAGGTTGACATTCTCGTGCGGGTACCTACACACATCAAATGTAAAAGGAAGAACGTGTGTGCATGGTAGAGATACTCATCATCCATCATGACGTATCTCTTCTTGTGCACATCACCATTAATGTCAATCAAGTATGAAATAGATGCATGGTGAGTATGCAAATGGGGAACATGCTTATCATGGCAATCATCAAAATCTCCAAAAATTGTGAAATCTATGGGGGCCATCTCATTATAACGCATATGATCAATATTGTTGCAAGCAAAACAAGTGAAATAGCAAGTATTCATCTTATCGCAAGCAACGGGAGAAATTGAATGACTAGCATGACAAGGCAAGTCCAAAGAAATTGGAGGATACACACAAGATGCATAGCATGGCATGTTTATGGCAATGATTTCTCAATCAAACAATTCCACATGATCAATATT
Organism: Avena atlantica; assembly: GCA_910589765.1. Lineage (NCBI taxonomy): Eukaryota > Viridiplantae > Streptophyta > Magnoliopsida > Poales > Poaceae > Avena > Avena atlantica. Next base: position 35,412 of record CAJUWN010001138.1, read on the forward strand.
ATTCAAAGGCAAAGCATCACATGGGAATATGAGTGAAGCATATGTAATGTCACAAGTATCATCCAAAACATGCATATCCTCACAATTCATCATGTCCACTAGTGGGATCATGGCATCATCAACACCCTTATTGTTACCTTGGTCATACCTCTCATATGAAGTGGGTGTTGTGGAAGTAGTGGCCTCCATGTGGACAACTTCATCTTCTTGATGTATCCATGGCCTAGCATCATCTTCGTGCACCATGTACATCTTCTCAAATTGAGGCATCATTGCTTCATGGCTTGGCGCGTCTTCCTCCATGGAACCTAGCACAACACAAGAGAACACACTAGAGGTAGAGGGTAAGTTGTTAGAATTCGAAATGGTCTCACTTGACCTATCAACTACCACTCTCAACTCACTAGGAGTATCGCTCATGCCCTCCAAGTGGAAGCACTCAATCTCACATAAGGTGGAGTCACTCATGTCACTCTTGTTCTCACTCAAGTGGGCTAACTGGCTCTCATACTCACATGGGATTGGTACCACATCATCACTCAAGCATATGGGGATAGGCTCGGTTTCCTCAACTCCATGCGCCTCCTTTGGTGAAGGGAAAATCCCATGCTCACCATTCTTGACGTTGTCGCCTCCAAGGTTGGATGCCATAAGATGGGCATCATTGCTCGCCTCCATGGTCGAAGGGAAAATCACATGCTCGACCGTCTTGTGGCCATCTTGTAGTAGTGGTGGAGGTAGGCTCATGCTATCCAACTTGGCGAAGTAGAGGCCTTCATTTTCCTCGTTCATGAGGTCTTCAAATGCAAGCGTAGTCGTTGAAGCTTGATGGCGTGGACGAAGGCTTGCTCTTGGTGCCATTTTGGTGGTGGCACAAGAAGTTGAAGGTGCCTTGTGATGGTGTCGACGGAGGTCATTGGCGTGCCTTGCCGATGGTTGATGTAGGTGGCGCACTTGGTCATCCAGATGACGCTCACGACGATGGCTCTTGACCTTGGCACTCTTCCTTGTAAGTTTTTCTAATGAGCGCAAAGCATCATTAGTCTTGGCGACCATCCTCATGTTTTTGTCGAAGTCGTTGTCCATGTCCTTCTTGAAGTTGTGGAGGTCGCTTTGGAACTTGTCCATTTGATGATGGACCTTCGCGCACTCGAGTTGGAGGCTCCGTCTTGGTCGGTGCGACATGAGGAGCTTGTCGTTGTTGTTCTTGAAGTCGCCCATGCTTGGGGAGTCATTGTTGTTGTAGCACTCCATGTCACCCAAGCATGTGGAGCCATTGTTGGTGTAGTGCTCCATCATGTAATCCATGCTTGTGGAGACATAGGCATGGTGGCTCATCGTGGATTCTTTATAGAAATCATCCTTGGTCCCGGAGTCCCTAGACATGCTTCACAAGACCAAGTGTTGTATATGGAAGTGGTAGAGGGTGTCAGGGATACAATGTCAAACCTTACTTTACCTTGGAAGATCGTATCGTGCAAGTGGCCACACTTGAGAGCAATAAACCAAGCAAAGTGAAGTTCACGCGGAACACAAAAACCAACTACTAACCAAAAAACACACACACACAAGGCCTATGGTGGATAGGTATGGAAAGTGGCATGTCAAGAACCAATCCGAAATCAAGATGTTGTATTGGCAAGTAAAGAACCACAATGATCACAAAGCAAACAAGTCAATCCACAAGATAGGAAATATGTACAAGGAAACACACACGGTGGGATAAATGGGACTTGTGCGACGGAGAAAGTGAGCTAAGAACCAAATGATTACCTAGCGAAGACTATAAGCTCATGTCACACAAGTACAAGGAGAGACGCTAGTTCGATTGCACAAAATTGGTGGGCTACAAGATATGCACAATAAGTACCACCTATATGATGTTCATCGAGCTTGCGCTTCCTATGCTATGAGGCACATGTATAATTCTTTCTTTTTCTCTTTTCATTTTTTCTATTTTTTTTTCTTTTTGTATAACTCTTTTTCTTTTTATTTCTTTTTCTTTTCACTTGCCTCTTCCTTGTGCCAACAACTATACAAGATAACTATATGAGATAGCGCTCATAATGTTTGCTCGGAATCTACAAGGTATCAAATGTGCATAGCCCAAGCAATCATAAGAGGAACTAGTCTCAATAGGTGTTTGTTGCTCAAAAATATAGTGGGGTTCACAAAGGAATGCAAGTGGGGAGAAGTCGCGAAATGTTTATACCTTTCGTCGACGATCTTCACCCTTTATTGTGGGATTCCGCCTTGCTCACGGAATTTGGATGGAGTAGATAGCATGAACAACGTGGATGATGATGTAGAGCTCCTTCTCCTCTTCGAAACGAGCTAAAGAACACCAAAATTCGAGTTCGAATGCAAAAGTTATGCACAAAACGGTGAGAGGCTGAAATCTGGAAACCTGCTGTTTTCTTTATGTACTGGGCGGTAGTACCGGATTTTGGGCCCGGTAGTACCGGAAAAGGGCGGTAGTACCGGATTTTAAGCCCGGTAGTACCGCTGGATCCAGAATCTCCCAGTTTTGACGCGGTTTCGCGATTTTGGGATTTGGGCGGAAAATCTTCAAGAAAATCTCCAAATCGACGGGGGAAAACAAGGAATTAGGCTATGGGAACGCAAAGGAAGGTAGATCAACAAGTTTAGCAAGTAATCCACGGATCAAAACCTACCAAAATGCACTCAAATCACAGATCGATCCAAAACACGAATTGGGGATATTTTTGGTGGAATTTTCGAATTTATGGGGAAAAGACTAAATCAAAGAGAAATCCGTGGCAACCAAAAGCTGCTGATACCAGATGATGGATGGGTTAACCTCTTGGGTGGCCCGATCTTCACAGATCTCGTGGTCAAATCGATGGGAAAGCGGGGGGAAAGGGAGAAGGTAGCGGAAGCGAACACACACCTCGCGAAGAACACGATGAACACACGCAAAACTCACACGATACAAGGCCGATTGCTCCCGAACGGCGGCCACCGGTCCGATAGAATCCTTGCAAGGAAAGATCGGTCAACGTGCTCCCTCAAATCCACATCGGAGAGGGAAGATGTGGCATCCCGCAAAAACCACTACTAGAAAATCGCGTTGAACTTGTGCATTGCATCGTCATCATCATGCATTGTTTGCTAAAACTATGTTTGTAAAGCCCGTGTTGTTTTCTAAACTCCCCTCTTTATTTTCAAACATCAAAACCGGGTCCCCGGAATATTTTGTTTTGGCCGCTATCGGTTTGCAGACGGCCCGTTTAAATCGGATAAAATATTTATTTATTTTTGGCCGGAGCAGTCGAACGGGCCAACCGACCCGAACGACCGCCCCAGATTTCTAAAATCGGTCCAGCCACCCTGTAATCCTAGACCTACCCAATTATCTACCCAACCCACCCCAGCCACCTCACCCCCTCCAATAGTATCCTGCCACGTCACTTTTCTCCCTCACCCCTCCAATCAGCAGCTGCCACCTAATCCTCCCCACCCACATCTCTCTCTCTCCTCTCTCTCTCCCACAGCTGGCCCCACACCAGGCCCACACACGCACACACTACACGCACGCCACCTGCAACCCCACAGCCCCACCCTGGCCCGCTATTCCCCCCCGCCAGCCCTCTCATCCTCTCCCGCGTGTCCCCGCGTGGACCCCACCCTGTCGGCCCCCACGCGCCCACGCTCCTCTCCCTCTCCTTCCTCCCGTCCCCGACCCCCGCTAGCCTCTCCCTCCGCGACTGCAGCGGCCGGCCGCGCTCGTCCGGCCCGCCGCCCGCTGTTGCCCTCGGCCGCCGCCTCGCGAGCACCGTCGCCGCCCTCTCCGGTGACCGCCTCCGCCCAAGCGACCCCGCCCTCGCCCCGGTACACCGCCCGCCAGGCCCCGCCTCCGACGCCGGCCGCCGCCGGGTCCTCTGCACGCGACCGCGACCGCGCCGCGCCGGAGCCGCCTCGCCGAACCCCCCCTGCCGCGCCAGGCCTTCCTCGCCGCCGCGGTCGCCGGCCCCGCACCGCCTCCTCCCGTCGCGCGTCCGCCGCCTCCGCCTCCGGCCGCGCCCGGCGCTGCGCCGGCCGCACCCTTCCCGACCCCGAGCCGCCGCCGCCAGGCCCCTCCGCGTCGCCCCGCCTCCCCGTGCTCGCCGCCGGAGTCAACCGCCCCTCCTCCGCCCGGTCCTGGCCCCAGCAGCCCGCGGTCGACCCCGTCGCTCCGCGCCGTCCCCGCCGCGTCCAGTACCACGACCCCCCCCGCGACCTCCACGCGCTTCGCTGGACCGCTGCGTCGCTGCCCGGCTGTCTCCGGCCGCCACCACGCCTCAGGCGTCCGCGCCGCCGTGCCGCCCAGGACGCCTGCCCCGCGCCAGCACCACCTCCTCCCCGTCAAGCACAGCTCCGAGGCCGTCCAGCGCTGCGTCCGGCCGCCGTGGATCCCACCTGGGAAAGGAGCCTGCTCCGAGTACTCCGCGGTCCGGGCCCGCATCGCCTCGGTCAGCGAGACCCCTCCGTCAACAGTCCGAGGACAAACCCCGAGACCAACCCGATACACGGACCCGACAAGACCTCACAACGGCAGGAGCGACCCCCAGAACCCAAGATCTGCCCGACGACAAGAACAACAACAACCCGGACGGTACCGATGCCCCGACGCCAGGCCAAGCACTTCTTCAGGGAACGCCGAGGCCCCCGACCCGGAAGATCCGATGAACCCCGACACCGAACCAAGTCTGGTTTCCGGAACGCCAAGCACTACCCTGGAATCCGAGAACGCTTCCGTCGAACCCGTCGAACCCTGGACCCTGACCCCGAACCCCGGGATCCAAGATCGTCGAGCCCCCTCAATGTGTGAACCCCTTTCCGAGAACCCTATTTCATAACATAATTACAACTTGTTGCATATTTAATTGTCATCTCGCATGCATCTTGTGTGGTATGGGGGCCTTATGCCGATTCACCTAATAATTAAACATGGGGCCCATATGCGGGCAAATCCAGCCTTATATTGGCCTCATTTAAACTTGTGTAGCGAACCGGTATTTTATCTTGCCTTGTTATAACAACATTTAAATTGCGGGGGTTATCTAACCAACTTGAACCACCTAAATAATTGTCGGGACCCCGGTTCCGCTTAATCTGACCTAATTGCACCGCACCTTTGCCATGCCATGCATCATACATGCATCATGCCGATCTTCTGCCGTTGTATTAAATAGTGCATCCGGTGTTTCTTCTAGTGTTTTGCTTCTTCGCGGATAAGGCCGTTGAGTTGATGTGAGCTTCGCCCCGATCTTCGGGGAAAACCTTCGACAATGTTTTCAGGCGAGCACCTCCCCCTTTCTACCTATCTTACTTTTATAGTATTTACTTCCCTCCTGTTGATCTATTGCTATCTGTGTTGCGATGCTTTAGTTTCCGTACCTGTGATATCCCTTGCAGCCTATATTGCCTTGGACACACCCTATTACCTGTTGTTTGGTAGATAGTTGGACTTGCGCGTCGTAGTTGCTTGCTCAAGTGCTGATATGAGTCGTCATATGCCACAGTTGTTGATGTATTGCCGCATGATGTTGTTGGAGCTGATCATAGCTTTACCTATTGTTCACTTTAATTTCTGTTTAACAACTAAAATTGAATAAGCAGAGGCATCGGTGGGTGATAGATAACATTTGGTTTCCGAACGCCCACTTGTGTCCCGTAAGACCCCGAGTACTTGATTCCTGTTCCTTGATTTATCGCGCTATCCACATCCGGGAGGTATATGGGACCCCCCTCAGCCAGAGCTTGATTCCGTCTTATTTCTTGGGGCCACAAACTAGTTTGAGGTTTTATTACTATCCTGTACTTATGCCATGTTTTACTGCTTTATTTACGATTGTGCGAGGAGCACACTGTACTGTTTAGGAATTGTGACCCGTTTACGTGGTAGCGACAAGCCCAGCCACACTTTCGGGTTCCCAGTCGTTTACCGCCGGCCCCACAGACCTTGAGGCCGTCTCGGAGCTTGCCTACTCCGTTGCGGGTTCTACTCAAAGGGGTGGCCCCCTGAAATATTTCTGAATCTTGTGATTGCTTTGTCGTGAAAGCCTCGTTGGGTTTTGATTTGGTTTTTCCGAGGTTGATCGAGTGTGTGTTGCTATTGGTGCACCCCGGCCGGGTAAAACTTTCTGAAAGCCGTGTCCGCGGATATGGACGACTTGGAGCACAGTTTCTCGATCATAGACAAGCATAACTAAAGTTTACTGCTATAAATTTGACTTATAATGACTAGTAATCAGCTTCACTATAATGGAATGGCTAATTAATACTGCCCACAATTGCTTGTTTGGTTGTCGCTTGCGACATTCGTATCTGACTAGTAAGTATTGCAACTACAACTGAATGGCTGAATAAAAGTATCAACAACTGCTGGGTTTTGGGATTATATCATGCTATCTGTATCTGATTAGTAATTGCTGCAACTACAACGGAATGGTCAACTAAAAGTGCCCACTGCTTACTTTATCAGGATGACTATCTACATCTGACTAGTAATCGCTGCAATGATAACCGAATAAATAAAACTGCCAACGGTGTGAGTTCCTCGGTTGACTTCCTCGTTTGGTCTCGAGGGGGAAACGCCAGGATGGGTTTGTTTGATGCTAGTATCAGGTTGGATCCGAATAGGTCATTCTTACCCCCTCTGATAACCGCCAGTTGTATCGAGTCTCTATAGGTTGTTTAGTGCATGCTGCCGCTGCCGCTTCAGTCCACCATACCTATGTAGGCGAGGACCGCCGAATTCTAGCCTCGCCGTGTACTGGCCTCAGTACTGACGCTCCTTCTTTGTTTTCTGCTTTGCCCTTTGTCGGCACCCCTTTGGTTAAGCAGGTTTTGAGATCGACGCCGTTAGCAGGGTTACCCTTCCGGCTTGGCCTGGGCAGGGTTATGGACGACATTGGTTATTCTTCAGGGCTCTTAGCCCCATTTGCTTCTTGTCCGTAGTCGGACGCCCTACCGTTTTCGAGGTGATTTGGATCTTGTATAATATATCTGTATTCTTGACTCATGGAGTCGCCGTTATATATATCTGTTCTGTGGGTCCCATCGAGGACTGTTGTGTAATGTTATTACTTCGTTTTCCACCCGCACGAAAGTGCCTGGTGGGCACCTTTGAATCGTTTCTATGCGGGTTTGGTGAATTATGCCCAAACTTGCATAGGTCCGATTCTGAGGGTGTTACAGAATGGTATCAGAGCTCAGCAGTTGCGATACCCCACAAGTCCAGCCTGTAGGATAACCTAGCTAACGGCCGAAGTAGAGTGTCAAAACTATTTTTGAAAATCGGTTGGATAGTTCTGGTTAGGTCTGATTTTACTCCTTAACCCTCTGCTGTTCGCCTCTTACCTCTACGTGTTTTGAATCCGCTCTCTTCTCTCTCTTCGAGTCCAGGATTTCTCGTGGTTGGGTTTCCGTCGTACCTTTAGGGTTTCGCTTCCTCCTTTGATAACGGTGCTCTACCATCCAGTGTTCAAGCTGCCGGATGAATCCGTCTACGGTGTTGCCGTCCTTTGATCCTTGTCTGTGCTTTCCGGTGTTTCCGACGCGACGACGTCCTCTACGCCAGATCCGATGCAGATTCTGCATCACTCCTTTGATCCGAACCTCGCTTGTCGAGATCTTCAGTCTGAATCCGAGAGTTGGTTGCATAATTCGCCTATTCGTGTGCAGAGTAATGGTTTGGGTGCGCGATGGACTGATCACCATCCGACTACTCTTATCATTCGCTCTTGTACATCGAATCGGTGGGTCCCGCGATTTTACTCCGTTCACGGAAGTTAGGGGTGGCTTTATTTGTCGATACCTCTACCTTCGACCTTTTTGCTCCGGAGAGTTCTCCCGACGATCACGGACAACGACCTCTCGTTAGTGGTGTCGCGAAGATCTACACGAAGGGAGAAGACGCAGATCGCCGACCTTCCTTCCGGTACCATGAGGCGGATCTCGGGGGCGAGATCCATTGTTAGTGGTGTCGAATTGTGGCATCCCGCAAAAACCACTACTAGAAAATCGCGTTGAACTTGTGCATTGCATCGTCATCATCATGCATTGTTTGCTAAAACTATGTTTGTAAAGCCCGTGTTGTTTTCTAAACTCCCCTCTTTATTTTCAAACATCAAAACCGGGTCCCCGGAATATTTTGTTTTGGCCGCTATCGGTTTGCAGACGGCCCGTTTAAATCGGATAAAATATTTATTTATTTTTGGCCGGAGCAGTCGAACGGGCCAACCGACCCGAACGACCGCCCCAGATTTCTAAAATCGGTCCAGCCACCCTGTAATCCTAGACCTACCCAATTATCTACCCAACCCACCCCAGCCACCTCACCCCCTCCAATAGTATCCTGCCACGTCACTTTTCTCCCTCACCCCTCCAATCAGCAGCTGCCACCTAATCCTCCCCACCCACATCTCTCTCTCTCCTCTCTCTCTCCCACAGCTGGCCCCACACCAGGCCCACACACGCACACACTACACGCACGCCACCTGCAACCCCACAGCCCCACCCTGGCCCGCTATTCCCCCCCCCCCCCCCCGCCAGCCCTCTCATCCTCTCCCGCGTGTCCCCGCGTGGACCCCACCCTGTCGGCCCCCACGCGCCCACGCTCCTCTCCCTCTCCTTCCTCCCGTCCCCGACCCCCGCTAGCCTCTCCCTCCGCGACTGCAGCGGCCGGCCGCGCTCGTCCGGCCCGCCGCCCGCTGTTGCCCTCGGCCGCCGCCTCGCGAGCACCGTCGCCGCCCTCTCCGGTGACCGCCTCCGCCCAAGCGACCCCGCCCTCGCCCCGGTACACCGCCCGCCAGGCCCCGCCTCCGACGCCGGCCGCCGCCGGGTCCTCTGCACGCGACCGCGACCGCGCCGCGCCGGAGCCGCCTCGCCGAACCCCCCCTGCCGCGCCAGGCCTTCCTCGCCGCCGCGGTCGCCGGCCCCGCACCGCCTCCTCCCGTCGCGCGTCCGCCGCCTCCGCCTCCGGCCGCGCCCGGCGCTGCGCCGGCCGCACCCTTCCCGACCCCGAGCCGCCGCCGCCGCCAGGCCCCTCCGCGTCGCCCCGCCTCCCCGTGCTCGCCGCCGGAGTCAACCGCCCCTCCTCCGCCCGGTCCTGGCCCCAGCAGCCCGCGGTCGACCCCGTCGCTCCGCGCCGTCCCCGCCGCGTCCAGTACCACGACCCCCCCCGCGACCTCCACGCGCTTCGCTGGACCGCTGCGTCGCTGCCCGGCTGTCTCCGGCCGCCACCACGCCTCAGGCGTCCGCGCCGCCGTGCCGCCCAGGACGCCTGCCCCGCGCCAGCACCACCTCCTCCCCGTCAAGCACAGCTCCGAGGCCGTCCTGCGCTGCGTCCGGCCGCCGTGGATCCCACCTGGGAAAGGAGCCTGCTCCGAGTACTCCGCGGTCCGGGCCCGCATCGCCTCGGTCAGCGAGACCCCTCCATCAACAGTCCGAGGACAAACCCCGAGACCAACCCGATACATGGACCCGACAAGACCTCACAACGGCAGGAGCGACCCCCAGAACCCAAGATCTGCCCGACGACAAGAACAACAACAACCCGGACGGTACCGATGCCCCGACGCCAGGCCAAGCACTTCTTCAGGGAACGCCGAGGCCCCCGACCCGGAAGATCCGATGAACCCCGACACCGAACCAAGTCTGGTTTCCGGAACGCCAAGCACTACCCTGGAATCCGAGAACGCTTCCGTCGAACCCGTCGGAACCCTGGACCCTGACCCCGAACCCCGGGATCCAAGATCGTCGAGCCCCCTCAATGTGTGAACCCCTTTCCGAGAACCCTATTTCATAACATAATTACAACTTGTTGCATATTTAATTGTCATCTCGCATGCATCTTGTGTGGTATGGGGGCCTTATGCCGATTCACCTAATAATTAAACATGGGGCCCATATGCGGGCAAATCCAGCCTTATATTGGCCTCATTTAAACTTGTGTAGCGAACCGGTATTTTATCTTGCCTTGTTATAACAACATTTAAATTGCGGGGGTTATCTAACCAACTTGAACCACCTAAATAATTGTCGGGACCCCGGTTCCGCTTAATCTGACCTAATTGCACCGCACCTTTGCCATGCCATGCATCATACATGCATCATGCCGATCTTCTGCCGTTGTATTAAATAGTGCATCCGGTGTTTCTTCTAGTGTTTTGCTTCTTCGCGGATAAGGCCGTTGAGTTGATGTGAGCTTCGCCCCGATCTTCGGGGAAAACCTTCGACAATGTTTTCAGGCGAGCACCTCCCCCTTTCTACCTATCTTACTTTTATAGTATTTACTTCCCTCCTGTTGATCTATTGCTATCTGTGTTGCGATGCTTTAGTTTCCGTACCTGTGATATCCCTTGCAGCCTATATTGCCTTGGACACACCCTATTACCTGTTGTTTGGTAGATAGTTGGACTTGCGCGTCGTAGTTGCTTGCTCAAGTGCTGATATGAGTCGTCATATGCCACAGTTGTTGATGTATTGCCGCATGATGTTGTTGGAGCTGATCATAGCTTTACCTATTGTTCACTTTAATTTCTGTTTAACAACTAAAATTGAATAAGCAGAGGCATCGGTGGGTGATAGATAACATTTGGTTTCCGAACGCCCACTTGTGTCCCGTAAGACCCCGAGTACTTGATTCCTGTTCCTTGATTTATCGCGCTATCCACATCCGGGAGGTATATGGGACCCCCCTCAGCCAGAGCTTGATTCCGTCTTATTTCTTGGGGCCACAAACTAGTTTGAGGTTTTATTACTATCCTGTACTTATGCCATGTTTTACTGCTTTATTTACGATTGTGCGAGGAGCACACTGTACTGTTTAGGAATTGTGACCCGTTTACGTGGTAGCGACAAGCCCAGCCACACTTTCGGGTTCCCAGTCGTTTACCGCCGGCCCCACAGACCTTGAGGCCGTCTCGGAGCTTGCCTACTCCGTTGCGGGTTCTACTCAAAGGGGTGGCCCCCTGAAATATTTCTGAATCTTGTGATTGCTTTGTCGTGAAAGCCTCGTTGGGTTTTGATTTGGTTTTTCCGAGGTTGATCGAGTGTGTGTTGCTATTGGTGCACCCCGGCCGGGTAAAACTTTCTGAAAGCCGTGTCCGCGGATATGGACGACTTGGAGCACAGTTTCTCGATCATAGACAAGCATAACTAAAGTTTACTGCTATAAATTTGACTTATAATGACTAGTAATCAGCTTCACTATAATGGAATGGCTAATTAATACTGCCCACAATTGCTTGTTTGGTTGTCGCTTGCGACATTCGTATCTGACTAGTAAGTATTGCAACTACAACTGAATGGCTGAATAAAAGTATCAACAACTGCTGGGTTTTGGGATTATATCATGCTATCTGTATCTGATTAGTAATTGCTGCAACTACAACGGAATGGTCAACTAAAAGTGCCCACTGCTTACTTTATCAGGATGACTATCTACATCTGACTAGTAATCGCTGCAATGATAACCGAATAAATAAAACTGCCAACGGTGTGAGTTCCTCGGTTGACTTCCTCGTTTGGTCTCGAGGGGGAAACGCCAGGATGGGTTTGTTTGATGCTAGTATCAGGTTGGATCCGAATAGGTCATTCTTACCCCCTCTGATAACCGCCAGTTGTATCGAGTCTCTATAGGTTGTTTAGTGCATGCTGCCGCTGCCGCTTCAGTCCACCATACCTATGTAGGCGAGGACCGCCGAATTCTAGCCTCGCCGTGTACTGGCCTCAGTACTGACGCTCCTTCTTTGTTTTCTGCTTTGCCCTTTGTCGGCACCCCTTTGGTTAAGCAGGTTTTGAGATCGACGCCGTTAGCAGGGTTACCCTTCCGGCTTGGCCTGGGCAGGGTTATGGACGACATTGGTTATTCTTCAGGGCTCTTAGCCCCATTTGCTTCTTGTCCGTAGTCGGACGCCCTACCGTTTTCGAGGTGATTTGGATCTTGTATAATATATCTGTATTCTTGACTCATGGAGTCGCCGTTATATATATCTGTTCTGTGGGTCCCATCGAGGACTGTTGTGTAATGTTATTACTTCGTTTTCCACCCGCACGAAAGTGCCTGGTGGGCACCTTTGAATCGTTTCTATGCGGGTTTGGTGAATTATGCCCAAACTTGCATAGGTCCGATTCTGAGGGTGTTACAGAAGAACACCTTGGGGAGGGTCTTGACAACTTGGAGACGAGACATCGAACTCCAAGGCCTTGTTCAACGATGGATGCGTGATGCAAAGTCCAATCGAGGTTGGTGACGATAGTCGGTCCCCTTGGTAAAGGGGATGAGGCAAAACTAGAGATTCCACAATGGGGGTTGTCTTTAGTCTATCATCTATGCCTAAGGGATACTTGAGGGGTGGGGGCTCTAGTTATAGGCCAGCCACTAAACAAGGGTAGTTTGGGGATAAACTAGGAGAATAGGTAAGTAAAGGGGGATACATGGGCTATGGCCCAACTAGTGCGCGCAGGCACTGACATGACCGGTAGTACCGGACTTAGGACCGGTAGTACCGGTCATCACCGGTAGTACCGCTCTGGGACCGGTAGTACCGCTTGCGGTCCTGGAGCGATGGTTGGAGCCTTCAGTAGCGGGCGGTAGTAGGGGCGGTAGTACCCCTGACCGGTAGTACCGGTTCCGCCGACCGTTAGTACCGCCGGGACCTGGCAGCTGCCGATATGTCTTCTTCCGCCTCCTCTTCCAAGCCTCCGTCTTGTCGGGCTTGATGTTCCGGGCTTCCTCCCTTGCCTCCGTACTGGTCGGTGTGAATCTATCATGCATATGTGACAGAGTATGAAGTACCATACCATTCAATAGGGTAGGAAGTGGGCTCGCATAGAGGAACGGATTCTCCTTTGGAGTCCATGACGACTTGGCGTAAGTTGGAGACCTTGATGTAGTAACGACCGTAGGTCGGGCTGCATCAGCTTCCGCTACCTTCTCCCTTTCCCCTCGCTTTCCCATCGATTTGACCATGAGATCCGTGAAGATCGGGCCACCCAAGAGGTTAACCCCTCCATCATGCATTCCATTTGCTATCCTTGTATTGCGCTAATAGTGTTCTGAACAAGAATGGACATGCCACATTTGACATGATCCTCTATCACGCACGAAAATATTTTGCTTGGTCTTTGTTGTGTGAAGGCACAAATGTATACACGTCAACCTCTATGGACTATATGTTGACAAGAAGAACCGAAGAGAGTTTACCTATGGCTACCCTTCATCGAGTGATAGGGCAAAGGTGTCCGATCTTTCGATGAGATGGCGATAATCGATTTGGTGGAGTTCGGGCTTGACGATCCGACTACACGTGCGAGCACGAGCGCCAATGCAATCGCTAGGCCAATCTCCTGGAAGTTACCGATCCTACGTGAACACGATCAGCCTGACCAACGAGGGTCTTAATTCCTACCTGAAATCGAGAACAAGTAAGAACTAATATTGCAATCAAGATATTGCGGATTAAGAAGAAAGCTTTATTGAAGAGGTGGGATCCTGAATAGGTGCGAAGTACAAGAGGCCTCTGCGACGCTCGAGCCTTGGCGAAGTTGCTATGATGGCTAATTTATTGTCTAAACAAAATCTGAGTCTAGGGGGTTGGCTATGGGGAGTATTTAAAGGCGAAAAGGTGGGGTTTCGGCCAGCCATGGAAGTGGTGGCCGAATCCAACCCTAGAAGTCCTTTTCCCCTCAAATACGGACTCTAAAGAGTGGCTAATTAAAATCCTGCGAAAATTACATGGGCCTGGCCCAAAATAAAGGTGTCACAGCACCATATTAAGCTATGGACGAATTCGTGAAGTATTGATCTTGAATATTTCGTCCAAGCCTTCCTTTTTCATTATGGTGGCCTCAAAGTTCGGAAATCTTCATCCGTGGCCTTCTCTTGGATCATCACACGCTTGCTGCCATCTCCATGCATGGCCATGCTCCAATGCTTGTCCCTCTCATCCATGCTTGGTCCATCATTCCTAAGAGTAAGAAATACATCTGATTTAGGCAGCATCATATTCTCATTTATGTGAGGAATAGTTCCAAGAAACGAAAGTACCTGATAGTTAATTTGTTTGGCACGATCTCTTGTGATGGGTCCTTGCGTGTAGCTGTAGGTACAACGGTTGTATCAATAGAAGGGATGTCCACATCATGCTCCCCTTCTTGAATTGAAGTCGTCCTCGACGCAATCTCATCTTCCTCACCAAAGTAAGGCTTCAAATCTGCAATGTTAAATGTAGGACTAACCGTACCAAACTCTGCAGGCAACTCAAGTTTATATGCATTATCATTTATTTTCTCTAACACCTTAAAGGGACCAGCGCACGCGGCATTAACTTAGACTTGCGTAAATCAGGAAAGCGATCCTTACGCAAATGTAACCAAACAAGATCTCCAACATCAAACACAACATGCTTTCTCCCTTTATCCCTAGCAAGTTTATCCTTAGCATTCATATGTTCGATGTTATCTTTAGTAGTCTTATGCAAGTTTAATATCATTGCAGCGTGTTGTGTAGCATCCAAATTATGTTGCACCGAAGTAGGTAAAGGCAATAAATCAATAGGTGCACGAGGAACAAAACCATAGACGATCTCAAACGGGCACATCTTTGTGGTAGAATGCAGCGAACGATTATAAGAAAATTCTATATGAGGTAAACACTCTTCCCACAATTTTAAGTTCTTCTTTAAAACAGCCCGCAACATAGTAGACAAAGTTCTATTTACTACTTCAGTTTGTCCATCAGTTTGGGGATGACATGTAGTACTAAACAACAATTTAGTCCCCAACTTAGCCCATAAACATCTCCAAAAGTGGCTAAGAAATTTAGTATCACGATCAGAAACAATAGTATTTGGCACACCATGCAAACGAACAATTTCACGAAAGAACAAATCAGCAGTATGCGCAGCATCATCCGTTTTATGACAAGGAATAAAGTGTGCCATCTTAGAAAACCGATCCACAACAACAAAAATACTATCCCTCCCCTTCTGTGTTCGTGGCAATCCCAAAACAAAGTCCATAGAAATATCCTCCCAAGGAACACTAGGAACAGGAAGAGGCATATATAAACCATGTGGATTAAGGCGAGACTTAGCTTTTTGACAAGTAGTGCAGCGTGCCACAAATCGCTCAACATCTCGACGCATACGTGGCCAAAAGAAGTGTGCAGCAAGAACATCCTCCGTCTTCTTGACACCAAAGTGTCCCATCAATCCTCCTCCATGCGCCTCCTGTAACAACAAAAGACGAACAGAACTATCCGGAATGCATAATTTGTTAGCACGGAACACAAATCCATCATTGAAGACCAACTTGTTCCATGTTCTACCATCTCTACAATTCTGCAACACATCTTTAAATTCAGCATCATGCACATATTGTTCCTTAATAGTTTCTAATCCAAATATTTTGAAGTCAAGTTGAGATAACAAAGTATAATGCCGCGACAAAGCATCAGCAATAATATTATCTTTACCCTTTTTGTGTTTGATAATATAAGGAAAAGACTCAATAAATTCAACCCACTTTGCATGACGACGATTCAACTTAGCTTGACTACGAATATGCTTCAAAGATTCATGATCAGAATGTATAACAAATTCTTTAGGCCATAGATAATGTTGGCAAGTTTCTAATGTCCGAACCAATGCATATAATTCTTTATCATAAGTAGAATAGTTCAGACTAGCCCCACCCAATTTCTCACTAAAATATGCAATAGGTTTTCCCTCTTGTAATAACACCCCTCCCAAACCAATTCCACTAGCATCACATTCAAGCTCAAAAGTCTTAGTAAAATCAGGAAGTTGGAGTAAGGGAGCATGTGTTAGCTTATCTTTCAAGATGACGAAGGCATGTTGTTGTGCGTCGCCCCAAACAAAGGGCACATCCTTCTTGGTAAGATCATTCAGCGGCGCGGCAATTGATCCAAAGTCTTTGACAAAGCGCCTATAAAAACCAGCGAGGCCAAGAAAACTCCTCACTTGTGTGACCGTCTTGGGCTGCGGCCAATTCTCAATAGCTTCAATCTTGGCTGGATCCACTTCAATACCCTGTGATGTAACAACATAGCCAAGAAACGCAACTCGATTGGTGCAAAAGGTGCACTTCTCAAGGTTACCAAACAAACGTGCATCACGTAAAGCATTGAAAACAGCACGTAAATGGTCCAAATGATCCTCTAAAGATTTGCTATAAATCAGAATATCATCAAAGTAGACTACCACAAAACGTCCAATGAAAGCACGTAAAACTTCGTTCATTAATCTCATGAAAGTGCTAGGTGCATTAGTTAAACCAAACGGCATTACTAACCACTCAAATAAACCGAACTTAGTTTTAAATGCTGTTTTCCATTCATCTCCTAATTTCATACGAATCTGGTGGTAACCACCGTGCAAATCAACTTTAGAAAACTTGGTAGAGCCACTCAATTCATCAAGCATGTCATCTAAACGTGGAATAGGATGACGATATCGAATAGTAATATTATTGATAGCTCTACAATCAGTACACATGCGCGAAGAACTATCTTTCTTAGGTACCAAAATAATAGGAACAGCACAGGGGCTAAGGGACTCACGAATATGATCTCTGTCGAGTAGTTCCTGAATTGGGCGTTGTATCTCCTTTGTCTCCTCTAGATTGGTTCTATATGGCACGCGGTTGGGCAACGTGGCACCAGGAATTAGATCAATTTGGTGCTCAATTCCTCTAATAGGAGGTAGTCCTGGTGGCAGCTCAGCGGGAAAGACGTCCTCATATTCCTGCAAAAGGTTAGCAATAGTGGGTGGCAAAGGAGGCATATCCTGAAATGAAAACAAAAAATCTTTGCAGACAATTGCATAACATTGAGTATTGTTTACATCTAGTTCAGCAATATCAATTTTATTTGCAAGCATACATGGACTCTTCAAACGAATTTTAGTAGCATGTGTAGAATCAGATTTAGTGTTCTTTGGTGATGCAGCCCGTCCTACGACCGCTACTACATCTACTCCCACAAGCTCCCCAAGTGGACCCATGACTCGCGCCCGAGCCAAACTCCTTCAAGCTAAGGTGAACTCGCTCCTCTCCTTGTGTGACTTCGATACGCCTTTGGATGGCCTGCTACTTCATACCCATACCTTGTGCATCATCAGGTACGAAGAGACGAACCCACAGGACGGAGGAGCACAAGCCGAAGAGACCAAACACTCTCTGTCGCCAGCGGTACTACCAGACCTGGCGACCGGTACTACCGCTTGGCGGCACTACCGCCCAATGCTACCGCCAATGACAGAAGGCCCCGGAGCTGCCAAAATGCTCTCTGTCACTGGCGGTACTACCGGCCCCGGGTCCGGCACTACCGGGCCACGGTACTACCGCCCCCTGCTACCGCCACCAACAGAAGACCCCAGCGCAAGTCCCAGGACGACAAGCGGTACTACCGGGCAAGGAACCGGTACTACCGCCTGACCGGTACTACCGGTCCCGCCAGGCGGTACTACCGCCAGCAACAGAAACTTTACGTGTTATTTCGGCCCAGCGCCTTGTAACCCTCTCCATATTTCGCTATTTGTTCCCAAACTACCCCTGTTTTTGTGGTTGGACTATATATAGCCCCCCACCCTCTATTGTAAACCCTAGACTTGGATAATAATAGATATTAAGGAAACCCTTTGAGGACTTATATCTATTGGTCTCATGCTCCTACCAAGGAGCACCGGATTATCCACCCCCTCTTGGATCTTGCCTAGTGCGTTCAAGTTGTACAAGGCCTTGGGTTCTCGGTGTCTCGCCCCCAAGTCGTCAAGATCTCACCAAGCCCCTCATCCCCCGTTGTTGGCGTGGAGAGCGAGCTTCGCCCAACACCGATCCTAGAGATTATGTTGGACCGGTTGCCACCAGCGTGAGGAGTAGGCGTGTATCGTGTTTTGGTGTGTGTGTGTTCGTGGTTTTCATCGCTTCCCTCGATTTCATCCCCCGACCACCTCGTTCCCCTCGTTTCTCGTGGAATTCGTGAAAGATCGGGCCAACCCCAGGGTTACCCCCTAACATATTGGTATCAAGAGCACGGTTGATCACGAATTTCCCCCCAATTTTTCTTTTATCCGCCTTAAAATCGAAAATCCCACCAAAAAGAGCCCCAATTTGCCTTCGGATCGATCTCTGGATTTGGTGAGTTTTTCGTGGTTTGGGTCCATAGATCTTGATGTAGCCCGACCTACGGTCGTTACCACATCTTGGTCCCCAACTTACGCCAAGTCGTCATGGACTCCAAAGGTGAATCCGTTCCTCTATGTGAGCCCACTTCCTACCCTAGCGAATGGCATGCTACTTCATACTCCGTCACATATGCATGATAGGTTCACACCGACCAGCACGGAGGCAAGGGAGGAAGCCCGGAACATCAAGCCCGACAAGACGGAGGCTTGGAAGAGGAGACGAAAGAAGACAGGTCGATAGCTGCCAGGTCCAAGCGGTACTACCGGTTGAGTCGACCGGTACTACCGCTCCAAGCGGTACTACCGGCCCCAGCTACCGGACGCGCCAGGAAGCACCACTCCACGCCCCAGACGCAAGCGGTACTACCGGCCCAGCGACCGGTACTACCGGACAGCGGTACTACCGCACCCTCCTACCGCTCGCCACAGGCGCCTCCGACAGAAGCTCCAGGCCCTCAAGCGGTACTACCGCTCTCGGAGCGGTACTACCGGTTGCGACCGGTACTACCGGTTGCTGGACCGGTACTACCGGACCTTACTGAACCTGCACGCCTGAGTTCGGCCATGTGCCTTGTAACCCTACCTATAATTTACCTTTTCATTCCGAAACTACCCTGTTTTGTGGTTGGCCTATAGATAGAGCCCCCACCCCTCATGTATCCCTTAGGCATAGATGATAGACTAAAGACAACCCCCATTGTGGAATCTCTAGTTTTGCCTCATCCCCTTTACCAAGGGGACCGACTATCGTCACCAACCTCGATTGGACTTTGCATCACGCATCCATTGTTGAACAAGGCCTTGGGTTCTCGGTTTCTTGCCCCCAAGTCGTCAAGACCCTCCTCAAGGTGTTCTTCCCTCTCCCATGTGGATTTGAGGGAGCACGTTGACCGATCTTTCCTTGCGAGGATTCTATCGGACCAGTGGCCGCCGTTCGGGAGCAATCGGCCTTGTATCGTGTGAGTTTTGCGTGTGTTCATCGTGTTCTTCGCGAGGTGTGTGTTCGCTTCCGCTACCTTCTCCCTTTCCACTCGCTTTCCCATCGATTTGACCACGAGATCCGTGAAGATCGGGCACCCAAGAGGTTAACCTGTTATGGGGTAACCCTGGGGTTGGCCCGATCTTTCACGAATTCCACGAGAAACGAGGGGGAAAGAGGTGGTCGGTGGATGAGATCGAGGAAAGCGATGAAAACCACGAACACACACACACACCAAAACACGATACACGCCTACTCCTCACGCCGGTGGCAACCGGTCCAACATAATCCCTAGGATCGGTGTTGGGCGAAGCTCGCTCTCCACGCCAACAAGGGGGGATGAGGTGCTTGGTGAGACCTTGACGACTTGGGGGCGAGACACCGAGAACCCAAGGCCTTGTACAACTTGAACGCACTTAAGCAAGATCCAAGAGGGTGGTGGATAATCCGGTGCTCCTTGGTAGGAGCATGAGACCAATAGATATAAGTCCTCAAAGGGTTTCCTTAATATCTATTATTATCCAAGTCTAAGTGCTTACAATAGAGGGTGGGGGCTATATATAGTCCAGCCACATAACAGGGGTAGTTTCTGATGCAGCCCGACCTACGGTCGTTACTACATCAAGGTCTCCAACTTACGCCAAGTCGTCAAGGACTCCAAAGGTGAATCCGTTCCTCTATGCGAGCCCCCTTCCTGCCCTATTGAATGGTATGCTACTTCATACTCCGTCACATATGCATGATAGGTTCACACCGACCAGTACGGAGGCAAGGGAGGAAGCCCGGAACATCAAGCCCGACAAGACGGAGGCTTGGAAGAGGAGACGGAAGAAGACATGTCGGCAGCTGCCAGGTCCAAGCGGTACTACCGGTCAGCGGAACCGGTACTACCGGTCAGCGGTACTACCGCCCCCTTCTACCGCCCGGTACTGAAGCCTGCGCCATCTCCACTGGATGCCCCTGTACTGGCTTGCGGTACTACCGCCCGCAAGCGGTACTACCGGTCCCAGAGCGGTACTACCGGTGATGACCGGTACTACCGGTCCCAAGTCCGGTACTACCGGTCATATATGTGCCTGCGCGCACCTGTTGGGCCACAGCCCATGTATCCCCCTTTTACTTACCTATTCGCCTAGTTTATCCCCAAACTACCCTTGTTTAGTGGTTGGCCTATAAATAGAGCCCCCACCCCTCATGTACCCCTTAGGCATAGATGATAGACTAAAGACAACCCCCATTGTGGAATCTCTAGTTTTGCCTCATCCCCTTTACCAAGGGGACCGACTATCGTCACCAACCTCGATTGGACTTTGCATCACGCATCCATCGTTGAGCAAGGCCTTGGGTTCTCGGTTTCTCGCCCCCAAGTCGTCAAGACCCTCCTCAAGGTGTTCTTCCCTCTCCGATGTGGATTTGAGGGAGCACGTTGACCGATCTTTCCTTGCGAGGATTCTATCGGACCGGTGGCCGCCGTTCGGGAGCAATCGGCCTTGTATCGTGTGAGTTTTGCGTGTGTTCATCGTGTTCTTCGCGAGGTGTGTGTTCGCTTCCGCTACCTTCTCCCTTTCCCCTCGCTTTCCCATCAATTTGACCACGAGATCCGTGAAGATCGGGCACCCAAGAGGTTAACCCCTCCGTCGTCGCGAGCGTCATGTGGATGACCAAGTGCGCCACCTACACCAACCATCGGCAAGGCACACCAATGACCTCCGTCGACACCGTCACAAGGCACCTTCAGCTACTAGTGCCACCACCAAAATGGCACCAAGAGCAAGCCTTCGTCCACGCCATCAAGCTTCAACGACTACGCTTGCATTCGAAGACCTCATGAATGAGGAAAAGGAAGACCTCTACTTTGCCAAGTTGGATAGCATGAGCCTACCTCCACTACTACTACAAGATGGCCACAAGACGGTCGAGCATGGGATTTTCCCTTCGACCATGGAGGAGAGCAATGATGCCCATCTTATGGCATCCAACCTTGGAGGCGACAAGGTCAAGAATGGTGAGCATGGGATTTTCCCTTCACCAAAGGAGGCGCATGGAGTTGAGGAAACCGAGCCTACCCCCATATGCTTGAGTGATGATGTGGTACCAATCCCATGTGAGTATGAGAGCCACTTAGCCCACTTGAGTGAGAACAAGAGTGACATGAGTGACTCCACCTTATATGAGATTGAGTGCTTCCACTTGGAGGGCATGAGTGATACTCCTAGTGAGTTGAGAGTGGTAGTTGATAGGTCAAGTGAGACCATTTCGATTTCTAACAACTTACCCTCTACCTCTAGTGTGTTCTCTTGTGTTGTGCTAGGTTCCATGGATGAAGACGCGCCAAGCCATGAAGCAATGATGCCTCGAATGGATAAGATGTACATGGTAGATGCTACGCCATGGATACATCAAGAAGATGAAGTCGTCCACAAGGAGGCCACTACTTCCACAACACCCACTTCATATGAGAGGTATGAACAAGGTAACAATAAGGGTGTTGATGATGCCATGATCCCACTAGTGGACATGATGAATTGTGAGGATATGCATGCTATGGATGATACTTGTGACATTACATATGCTTCACTCATTTTCCCATGTGATGATTTGCCTTTGCATAATATTGATCATGTGGAATTGTTTGATTGCGAACTCATTGCCATAAACATGTCATGCTATGCATCTTGTGTGTATCCTCCAATTGCTTTGGACTTGCCTTCTCATGCTAGTCATTCAATTTCTCCCGTTGCTTGCGATAAGATGAATGCTTGCTATTTCACTTGTTTTGCTTGCAACAATATTGATCATATGCGTTCTAATGAGATGGCCCCTATAGCTTTCTCAATTTTTGGAGATTTTGATGATGGCCATGATAAGCATGTTCCCCACTTGCATACTCACCATGCATCTATTTCATACTTGATTGAAAATAATGGTGATGTGCACAAAAAGAGATACGTCATGATGGATGATGTGTATCTCTACCATGCACACACGTTCTTCCTTTTACATATGATGTGTGTAGGTACCCGCACGAGAATGTCAACCTCGGTTGAGCACGAGTTGACAAAAAGAGCTCTAGAGAGCATTCCACAAGTGAGTTCAAGATCGAACCCAGCTCTGATACCTTTTGCATCTTTCATGTTGGCAAATTGCTCTTTCTTATGGTTTGATTGCAAGCATGTTGATGGTATTATCTCCCCTTGTGACATTCATGTTTCTTCGCTTTTAGATAATGATGTTTTGTGTGTTGCGACAAAAATGTTGAACAATTTACCTTCTCGATGTTTTGTGTGCAACCACAATTCCTTTAAGAACATGTATTGTCATGAAAGCTTCCAAGAATCTCGTCTTGTTGTTGCAACAAACATAAGGACCACTTTCTCTTTCATTTGGTTTGTTTGCAAACATAATAATTTTGTTTTGGATATGCTTCCTTGTGTGTTTTTGCCAAATTCTCCTATTCTTGCATCAAAGATGTTGTTTGAAATTTGGATCCAATGCTTTGAATGCCCCACTTCTATGTTATATGGAGTTTTTGAGTTTCCACACTTGCATGATGTTCAAACGATTTCCATGCACATTGACCTTGCATATGCATCCCGTTTGCTATACTCGAGTTGTGCTAATCGTGTTGTGAACAAGAATGGACATGCAACAAATGACATGCTCCTCTATCACACACAAACATATGTTGCTTGGTCTTTGTTGTATGAAGGTACAAATTGCATACACGTCAACCTCTATGGACTATATGTTGACAAGAAGAACCGAAGAGAGTTACCTATGGCTACACTTCTTTGAGCTATATCTACAAGCTAAGGTGACTTCCTTCTACTTGAGGACTCATGCAATCTTCATGAATTGGCTACGCTTTGAGTGTTGCTTTGCTTTTGTTGTGAGCTTTGTAGGCTTCAAGGAAGGTGAAGGAACATTGAAGTGTTGTCAAGTCAATCTTCCCGAGGACGACTATATGGTGAACCCCAGGATCAAGAAGGTCTCTCAACCGCTTCTACTTTGTGATGAACATGTAGAGTCGAGGACGACTCTTTTTGAAGGGGGGGAGATGATGCAGCCCGACCTACGGTCGTTACTACATCAAGGTCTCCAACTTACGCCAAGTCGTCAAGGACTCCAAAGGTGAATCCGTTCCTCTATGCGAGCCCCCTTCCTGCCCTATTGAATGGTATGCTACTTCATACTCCGTCACATATGCATGATAGGTTCACACCGACCAGTACGGAGGCAAGGGAGGAAGCCCGGAACATCAAGCCCGACAAGACGGAGGCTTGGAAGAGGAGACGGAAGAAGACATGTCGGCAGCTGCCAGGTCCAAGCGGTACTACCGGTCGGCGGAACCGGTACTACCGGTCAGCGGTACTACCGCCCCCTTCTACCGCCCGGTACTGAAGCCTGTGCCATCTCCACTGGATGCCCCGGTACTGGCTTGCGGTACTACCGCCCGCAAGCGGTACTACCGGTCCCAGAGCGGTACTACCGGTGATGACCGGTACTACCGGTCCCAAGTCCGGTACTACCGGTCATATATGTGCCTGCGCGCACCTGTTGGGCCACAGCCCATGTATCCCCCTTTTACTTACCTATTCGCCTAGTTTATCCCAAACTACCCTTGTTTAGTGGTTGGCCTATAAATAGAGCCCCCACCCCTCATGTACCCCTTAGGCATAGATGATAGACTAAAGACAACCCCCATTGTGGAATCTCTAGTTTTGCCTCATCCCCTTTACCAAGGGGACCGACTATCGTCACCAACCTCGATTGGACTTTGCATCACGCATCCATCGTTGAACAAGGCCTTGGGTTCTCGGTTTCTCGCCCCCAAGTCGTCAAGACCCTCCTCAAGGTGTTCTTCCCTCTCCGATGTGGATTTGAGGGAGCACGTTGACCGATCTTTCCTTGCGAGGATTCTATCGGACCGGTGGCCGCCGTTCGGGAGCAATCGGCCTTGTATCGTGTGAGTTTTGCGTGTGTTCATCGTGTTCTTCGCGAGGTGTGTGTTCGCTTCCGCTACCTTCTCCCTTTCCCCTCGCTTTCCCATCAATTTGACCACGAGATCCGTGAAGATCGGGCACCCAAGAGGTTAACCCCTCCATCAGTTTCGGAATGAAAAGATAAATTATAAGTTGGGTTACAAGGCACAGGGCCGAACTGAGGCGATCAGGGTCTGGCAGGACCGGTAGTACCGGTCCGGCAACCGGTAGTACCGGTTGTCACCGGTAGTACCGCTCGAGGGCCTGGGGCTTCCGTCGGAGGCGTCAGTGGCGAGCGGTAGGAGGGGGCGGTAGTACCGGTTGTAGGACCGGTAGTACCGCTTGCTTCTGAGGCGTGGAGTGGTGCTTCCTGTGGCGAGCGGTAGGGGGAGGCGGTAGTACCGGTCGTTCCAACCGGTACTACCGCTTGCGTCTGGCAGCGACTGGTGGCTTCTTCGTACCTGATGATGCACAGGGTTTGCGTGTGAAGTAGCAAGCTATCCAAGGGTGTGTCGAAGTCACACAAGGAGAGGAGCGAGTTCACCTTAGTTTGAAGGAGTTTGGCTCGGGCGCGAGTCATGGGTCCACTTGGGTAGCTCGTGGAAGTAGATGTAGTAGCGGTCGTAGGACGGGCTGCATCAGCTCCCCCCCCCTTGGGAAAGAGTCGTCCTCGACTCGTCAATCGTCAGAACGTCCTCTTCGCCATGGTAGGGTGAGAGGTCCTTGACATTAAATGTCGAGCTCACAAGATACTTCGATGTTGGTATATCGATCACATAGGCGTTGTTGTTGATCCTCTTTAGCACCTTGAATGGTCCATCGCCTCGTGGTTTAGTTTGGAGTCGCGTTCCTTGGGAAGCGGTCTTTACTCAAGTGTATCCATACAAGGTCGCCCTCATCAAAGATCATCTCTTTCTTGGTCTTGTTTAGCCTTGATGCTTGGCGAAGCTTGTTGCTCGATAGTAGCTCGTGTGTCGTCATGGAGTTTCAATCATTGCTTGGGCACGCTTGGCAACGTCCATATGGTACGTTCATGAAGTGGAAGTGGAAGGATATCGAGCGCGGTGAGAGGCTCGAAGCCATAGACGATCATGAACGGGCTC
>CAJUWN010001139.1:0-25763 GCA_910589765.1 Avena atlantica
TTTCGCATTCCAGGGATATTTACAATGAACATAAGACTAGATACGTGTTTGAGAGTTGTGACAAAAAACTCATCGTCTCTCGCGTGTTTATGGCCATTTTCGTGAGCTATTGCCCACATTTTTGGGTTCCAGGGAGATTTATCATGACATAAGACCCGATACATGTTTGAGAGTGACGACCAAAAACTCACGGTTCTCGCGTTTTTAACGACTGTTTTCATGAGCTATTGCCCACAGTTTTGGGGTACAAGGGAGATTTACAACGCCGTAAGACCCAATACATGTTTGAGAGTTAGGACCAAAAACTCGCGTTTTGCGTTTTAATGGCCGTTTTCCATGAGCTATTGCCCATTGTTTTGGAGTTCCAATGCAATTTCATAGTTTGTAAGACCCGATACAAGTTTAAGAGTTAGGACCATAAACTTACCGTTTTCCCGCGTTTTATGTTCGTTTTTCATGACCTATTGCCCATTGTTTTGGGTTTCTAGGGAGATTTGCATGGCCCGTAAAACCCTGTACATGTTTGAGAGTTAGGACCAAAAACTCGAAGTTTAACATTTTATGGCCGTTTTCATGAGATATTCCGCACAATTTTTGGGTTCCAGGGAGATTTATAACGACAGTTAGACCTGATACATGTTTGAGAGTTATGACAAAAAACTCATCGTTTTCGCGTTTTATGGCTATTTTCATGAGCTATGCACATAGTTTTTGGGATTTACAATGATCTAAGTCCCGATACATGTTTGAGAGTTATGACCAAAAACTCACGGTTATCAGTTTTTACGACTGTTTTCATGAGTTATTGCCCACAGTTTTAGGGTTCAGGGGCTATTTGCAACGGCCATAAGACCTGATATATGTTTGAGAGTTAGGACCAGAAACTCGTAGTTTTCGCATTTTTATGGCCGTTTTCATTAAATAGTGCCAATTTTTTTGGGTTTCTAGGGCAATTTCCATGGCCCATAAGACCCAATACATGTTTGAGAGCGAGGACCAAAAACCCGTAGGTTTCGCATTTTATGGCCATTTTCATGAGCTGTTGCCCACATTTTTGGGGTTCCATGGCGATTTGTATGGATCGTAAGACTCGATACATGGATCAGAGTTAAGAACAAAAAATCATTGTTTTCGCGTTTTACGAACGTTTTTTGTGAGCTATTGCCCACAGTTTTGGGTGTTCTAGGGAGATTTAGAACGATTGTAAGATCCGATACATGTTTGAGAGTATGACCGAAAACTCATCGTTTTCGTGTTTTATGGGTATTTTCATGGGCTATTACCCACAGTTTTTGGGGTTTCACTACGATTCAACGACCTAACGAATCGATACATGTTTGAGAGTTAGGACCAAAACTCGTAGTTCAGCAGTCGTTTTAATGGCCGTTTTCGTGAACTATTGCCCATAGTTTTCGCATTCCAGGGATATTTACAACGAACATAAGACTTGATACGTGTTTGAGAGTTGTGACAAAAAACTCATCGTTCTCCAACGCGTTTTTTGGCCATTTTCGTGAGCTATTGCCCACAATTTTTGGGTTCCAGGGAGATTTATCATGATAGTAAGACCCGATACATGTTTGAGAGTGACGACCAAAAACTCACGGTTTATCGCGTTTTACGACTGTTTTCATGAGCTATTGCCCACAGTTTTGGGGTACAAGGGAGATTTACAACGGCCGTAAGACCCAATACATGTTTGAGAGTTAGGACCAAAAACTCGAAGTTTCGCATTTTATGGCCGTTTTCATGAGCTATTGCCCACAATTTTTTGGGTTCCAGGGAGATTTAATAATAGTAAGACCTGATACATGTTTGAGAGTTATGACCAAAAACTCATCGTTTTCGCGTTTTATGGCTATTTTCATGAGCTATTTGCACACAGTTTTGGGATATCAGGGCAATGTAAACGATCATAAGTCCCGATACATGTTTGAGAGTTACGATCAAAAACTCACGGTTATCACGTTTTTACACGATCGTTTTCATGAGTTATTGCCCACAGTTTTGGGATTCAGGGGCTATTTGCAACGTCCATAAGACCCGTTGTATGTTTGAGAGTTAGGACCAGAACCTCGTAGTTTTTCCTCGTTTTAATGGCCGTTTTCATGAGCTAGTGCCTAGTTTTTTTGGGTTTCTAGGCAATTTGCATGGCCCATAAGACCCGATACATGTTTGAGAGCGAGGACCAAAAACTTGTAGGTTTCGCGTTTTATGGCCATTTTCATGAGCTGTTTGCCCACATTTTTGGGGTTCCATGGCGATTTGTATGGCTCGTAAGACTCGATACATGATTAAGAGTTGTGAACAAAAACTCGTTGTTTTCATGTTTTACGAACTTTTTGTGGAGCTATTGCCCACAGTTTGGGTGTTCTAGGGAGATTTAGAACGATTGTAAGACCCGATACATCTTTGAGAGTTTATGACCGAAAACTCATCGTTTTCGTGTTTTATGGTATTTTCATGGGCTATTACCCACAGTTTTGGGGTTTCACTACGATTTACAACGACCTAACGAATCGATACATGTTTGAGAGTTAGGACCAAAAACTCGTAGTTCAGTCGTTTATGGCCGTTTTTCGTGAACTACTGCCCATAGTTTCGCATTCCAGGGATATTTACAACGAACATAAGACTTGATACGTGTTTGAGAGTTGTGACAAAAAAACCTCATCGTTCTCACACGCGTTTTATGGCCATTTTTCGTGAGCTATTGCCACAATTTTTGGGTTCCAGGGAGATTTTATCATGACAGTAAGACCCGATACATGTTTGAGAGTGACGACCAAAAACTCACGGTTATCGCGTTTTACGACTGTTTTCATGAGCTATTGCCCACAGTTTGGGGTACAAGGAGATTTAACAACGGCCGTAAGACCCAATACATGTTTGGAGAGTTAGGACCAAAAACTCGCAGTTTTGCGTTTTAATGGCCGTTTTCATTAGCTATTGCCCATTGTTTTGGAGTTCCAATGCAATTTCATAGTTTGTAAGACCCGATACAAGTTTAAGAGTTAGGACCATAAACTTACCGGTTTTCTGCGTTTTATGTTTCGTTTTCATGACATATTGCCCATGTTTTTGGGTTTCTAGGGAGATTTGCATGGCCCGTAAAACCCTGTACATGTTTGAGAGTTAGGACCAAAAACTCGAAGTTTAACATTTATGGCCGTTTTCATGAGATATTCCGCACAATTTTTGGGTTCCAGGGAGATTTATAACGAAGTTAGACCTGATACATGTTTGAGAGTTATGACCAAAAACTCATCGTTTTCCGCGTTTTATGGCTATTTTCATGAGCTATTGCACACAGTTTTGGGATTTCAGGGCAATTACAACGATCGTAAGTCCCCGATACATGTTTGAGAGTTATGACCAAAAACTCACGGTTATCACGTTTTACGACTGTTTTCATGAGTTATTGCCCACAGTTTTAGGGTTTCAGGGGCTATTTGCAACGGCCATAAGACCTGATATATGTTTGAGAGTTAGGACCAGAAAATCGTGAGTTTTCGCATTTTAATGGCCGTTTTCATTAAATAGTGCCAAGTTTTTTGGGTTTCTAGGGCAATTTCCATGGCCCATAAGACCCAATACATGTTTGAGAGCGAGGACCAAAAACCCGTAGTTTTCGCATTTTATGGCCATTTTCATGAGTTGTTGCCCACATTTTTGGGGTTCCATGGCGATTTGTATGGCTCGTAAGACTCGATACATGGATCAGAGTTAAGAACAAAAAATCATTGTTTTTCGCGTTTTACGAACGTTTTTTGTGAGCTATTGCCCACAGTTTTGGGTGTTCTAGGGAGATTTAGAACGATTGTAAGACCCGATACATGTTTGAGAGTTATGACCGAAAATCATCGTTTTCCGTGTTTTATGGGTATTTTCATGGCTATTACCCACAGTTTTGGGGATTCACTACGATTTACAACGACCTAACGAATCGATACATGTTTGAGAGTTAGGACCAAAAACTCGTAGTTCAGTCGTTTTATGGCCGTTTTCGTGAACTATTGCCATAGTTTTCGCATTCCAGGATATTTTACAACGAACATAAGACTTGATACGTGTTTGAGAGTTGTGACAAAAAACTCATCGTTCTTCAACGCGTTTTTGGCCATTTTCGTGAGCTATTGCCCACAATTTTTGGGTTCCAGGGAGATTTATCATGATAGTAAGACCCGATACATGTTTGAGAGTGACGACCAAAAACTCACGGTTATCGCGTTTTACGATTGTTTTCATGAGCTATTGCCCACAGTTTTGGGGTACAAGGGAGATTTACAATGGCCGTAAGACCCAATACATGTTTGAGAGTTAGGACCAAAAACTCGAAGTTTCGCATTTTATGGCCGTTTTCATGAGCTATTGCCCACAATTTTTGGGTTCCAGGGAGATTTATAACGATAGTAAGACCTGATACATGTTTGAGAGTTATGACCAAAAACTCATCGTTTTTCGCGCGTTTTATGGCTTTTTCATGAGCTATTGCACACAGTTTTGGGATATCAGGGCAATGTACAACGATCGTAAGTCCCGATACATGTTTGAGAGTTACGATCAAAACTCACGGTTATCACGTTTTACGATCGTTTTCATGAGTTATTGCCCACAGTTTTGGGATTCAGGGGCTATTTGCAACGTCCATAAGACCCGTTGTATGTTTGAGAGTTAGGACCAGAACCTCGTAGTTTTCCTCGTTTTAAAATCGACGTTTCATGAGCTAGTGCCTAGTTTTTTGGGTTTCTAGGGCAAGTTTGCCTGGCCCATAAGACCCGATACATGTTTGAGAGCGAGGACCAAAACTTGTAGGTTTCGCGTTTTATGGCCATTTTTCATGAGCTGTTGCCCACATTTTTGGGGGTTCCATGGCGATTTGTATGGCTCGTAAGACTCGATACATGATTAAGAGTTGTGAACAAAAACTCGTTGTTTTCATGTTTTACGAACATTTTTGTGAGCTATGCCCACAGTTTGGGGGTGTTCTAGGGAGATTAGAACGATTGTAAGACCCGATACATCTTTGAGAGTTATGACCGAAAACTCATCGTTTTTCGTGTTTTATGGGTATTTTCATGAGCTATTGCACACAGTTTTGGGATTCAGGGCAATTTACAAACGATCGTAAGTCCCGATACATGTATGAGAGTTACGACCAAAATCTCACGGTTATCACGTTTTACGACCGTTTTCATGAGTTATTGCCCACAGTTTTGGGGTTCAGGGGCTATTTGCAACGGCCATAAGACCCGATATATGTTTGAGAGTTAGGACCAGAAACTCGTATTTTTCGCGTTTTATGGCCGTTTTTCATTAAATAGTGCCAAGTTTTTGTGTTTCTAGGGCAATTTGCATGGCCCATCAGTCCCGATACATGTTTGAGAGCGAGGACCAAAAACCCATAGGTTTCGCGTTTTATGGCCATTTTCATGAGCTGTTGCCCACATTTTTCGGGTTCCATGGCGATTTGTATGGATCGTAAGACTCGATACATGGATCAGAGTTAAGAACAAAAAATCATTGTTTCGTGTTTTTAACGAACGTTTTTGTGAGCTATGGCCCACAGTTTGGGTGTTCTAGGGAGATTTAGAACGATTGTAAGACCCGATACATGTTTGAGAGTTATGACCGAAAAATCATCGTTTTCGTGTTTTATGGGGTATTTTCATGGGCTATTACCCACAGTTTTGGGGTTTCACACTACGATTTACAACGACCTAACGAATCGATACATGTTTGAGAGTTAGGACCAAAAACTCGTAGTTCAGTCGTTTTATGGCCGTTTTCGTGAACTATTGCCCATAGTTTTCGCATTCCAGGGATATTTACAACGAACATAAGACTTGATACGTGTTTCAGAGTTGTGACAAAAAACTCATCGTTCTCGGAAGCGTTTTTTTGGCCATTTTCGTGAGCTATTGCCACAATTTTGTGGGTTCCAGGGAGATTTATCATGATAGTAAGACCCGATACATGTTTGAGAGTGACGACCAAAAACTCACGGTTTCGCGTTTTACGATTGTTTTCATGAGCTATTGCCCACAGTTTTGGGGTACAAGGGAGATTTACAATGGCCGTAAGACCCAATACATGTTTGAGAGTTAGGACCAAAAACTCGAAGTTTCGCATTTTATGGCCGTTTTCATGAGCTATTGCCCACAATTTTTGGGTTCCAGGGAGATTTATAACGATAGTAAGACCTGATACATGTTTGAGAGTTATGACCAAAAACTCATCGTTTTTCGTTTTATGGCTATTTTCATGAGCTATTGCACACAGTTTTGGGATATCAGGGCAATGTACAACGATCGTAAGTCCCGATACATGTTTGAGAGTTACGATCAAAACTCACGGTTTATCACGTTTTACGATCGTTTTCATGAGTTATTGCCCACAGTTTTGGGATTCAGGGCTATTTGCAACAACGTCCATAAGACCCGTTGTATGTTTGAGAGTTAGGACCAGAACCTCGTAGTTTTTCTCGTTTATCGACGTTTTCATGAGCTAGTGCCTAGTTTTTTTGGGTTTCTAGGGCAATTTGGCCTGGCCCATAAGACCCGATACATGTTTGAGAGCGAGGACCAAAAACTTGTAGGTTTCGCGTTTTATGGCCATTTTCATGAGCTGTTGCCCACATTTTTGGGGTTCATGGCGATTTGTATGGCTCGTAAGACTCGATACATGATTAAGAGTTGTGAAAAAAACTCGTTGTTTTCATGTTTTACGAACATTTTTTGTGAGCTATTGCCCACAGTTTGGGTGTTCTAGGGAGATTTAGAACGATTGTAAGACCCGATACATCTTTGAGAGTTATGACCGAAAACTCATCGTTTTCGTGTTTTATGGGTATTTTCATGAGCTATTGCACACAGTTTTGGGATTTCAGGGCAATTTACAACGATCGTAAGTCCCGATACATGTATGAGAGTTACGACCAAAATCTCACGGTTATCACGTTTTACGACCGTTTTCATGAGTTATTGCCCACAGTTTTGGGGTTCAGGGGCTATTTGCAACGGCCATAAGACCCGATATATGTTTGAGAGTTAGGACCAGAAACTCGTAGTTTTCGCGTTTTATGGCCGTTTTCATTAAATAGTGCCAAGTTTTTTGTGTTTCTAGGGCAATTTGCATGGCCCATCAGTCCCGATACATGTTTGAGAGCGAGGACCAAAAACCCATAGGTTTCGCGTTTTATGGCCATTTTCATGAGCTGTTGCCCACATTTTTCGGGTTCCATGGCGATTTGTATGGATCGTAAGACTCGATACATGGATCAGAGTTAAGAACAAAAAATCATTGTTTTCGTGTTTTACGAACGTTTTTGTGAGCTATGGCCCACAGTTTGGGTGTTCTAGGGAGATTTAGAACGATTGTAAGACCCGATACATGTTTGAGAGTTATGACCGAAAAATCATCGTTTTCGTGTTTTATGGGTATTTTCATGGGCTATTACCCACAGTTTTGGGGTTTCACTACGATTTACAACGACCTAACGAATCGATACATGTTTGAGAGTTAGGACCAAAAACTCGTAGTTCAGTCGTTTTATGGCCGTTTTCGTGAACTACTGCCCATAGTTTTCGCATTCCAGGGATATTTACAACGAACATAAGACTTGATACGTGTTTGAGAGTTGTGACAAAAAACTCATCGTTCTCGCGTTTTATGGCCATTTTC
Organism: Avena atlantica; assembly: GCA_910589765.1. Taxonomy (NCBI): domain Eukaryota; kingdom Viridiplantae; phylum Streptophyta; class Magnoliopsida; order Poales; family Poaceae; genus Avena; species Avena atlantica. The sequence continues at coordinate 7,684 of CAJUWN010001139.1, forward strand.
GTGAGCTATTGCCCACAATTTTTGGGTTCCAGGGAGATTTATCATGACAGTAAGACCGATACATGTTTGAGAGTGACGACAAAAACTAACGGTTATCCGTTTTACGACTGTTTTCATGAGCTATTGCCCACAGTTTTGGGGTACAAGGGAGATTTACAACGGCCGTAAGACCCAATACATGTTTGAGAGTTAGGACCAAAAACTCGCAGTTTTGCGTTTTATGGCCGTTTTCATTAGCTATTGCCCATTGTTTTGGAGTTCCAATGCAATTTCATAGTTTGTAAGACCCGATACAAGTTTAAGAGTTAGGACCATAAAACTTACCGTTTTTCGCGCGTTTTATGTTCGTTTCATGACATATTGCCCATTGTTTTGGGTTTTCTAGGGAGATTTGCATGGCCCGTAAAACCCTGTACATGTTTGAGAGTTAGGACCAAAAACTCGAAGTTTAACATTTTATGGCCGTTTTCATGAGATATTCCGCACAATTTTTGGGTTCCAGGAGATTTATAAACGAAAGTTAGACCTGATACATGTTTGAGAGTTATGACCAAAAACTCATCGTTTTCTCCCGTTTTTGGCTATTTTCATGAGCTATTGCACATAGTTTTGGGATTTCAGGGCAATTTACAACGATCGTAAGTCCCCAGATACATGTTTGAGAGTTATGACCAAAAACTCACGGTTATCACGTTTTACGACCGTTTTCTTGAGTTATTGCCCACAGTTTTAGGGTTCAGGGGCTATTTGCAACGGCCATAAGACCTGATATATGTTTGAGAGTTAGGACCAGAAACTCGTAGTTTTCGCATTTTATGGCCGTTTTCATTAAATAGTGCCAAGTTTTTTGGGTTTCTAGGGCAATTTCCATGGCCCATAAGACCCAATACATGTTTGAGAGCGAGGACCAAAAACCCGTAGGTTTCGCATTTTATGGCCATTTTCATGAGCTGTTGCCCACATTTTTGGGGTTCCATGGCGATTTGTATGGATCGTAAGACTCGATACATGGATCATAGTTAAGAACAAAAAATCATTGTTTTTCGCGTTTACGAACTTTTTTTGTGAGCTATTGCCCACATTTTGGGTGTTCTAGGGAGATTTAGAACGATTGTAAGACCCGATACATGTTTGAGAGTTATGACCGAAAACTCATCGTTTCGTGTTTTATGGGTATTTTCATGGGCTATTACCCACAGTTTTTGGGGTTTCACTATGATTTACAAAGACCTAACGAATCGATACATGTTTGAGAGTTAGGACCAAAAACTCGTAGTTCAGTCGTTTTAATGGCCGTTTTCGTGAACTATTGCCCATAGTTTTTCGCATTCCAGGGATATTTAGAACGAACATAAGACTTGATACGTGTTTGAGAGTTGTGACAAAAAAATCATCGTTCTCCCGCGTTTTTGGCCATTTTCGTGAGCTATTGCCCACAATTTTTGGGTTCCAGGGAGATTTATCATGATAGTAAGACCCGATACATGTTTGAGAGTGACGACCAAAAACTCACGGTTATCGCGTTTTACGACTTTTTTCATGAGCTATTTGCCCACAGTTTGGGGTACAAGGGAGATTTACAAACGGCCGTAAGACCCAATACATGTTTGAGAGTTAGGACCAAAAACTCGAAGTTTCGCATTTTATGGCCGTTTTCATGAGCTATTGCCCACAATTTTGGGTTCCAGGGAGATTTATAACGATAGTAAGACCTGATACATGTTTGAGAGTTATGACCAAAAACTCATCGTTTTCGCGTTTTATGGCTATTTTCATGAGCTATTGCACACAGTTTTTTGGATATCAGGGCAATGTACAACGATCGTAAGTCCCGATACATGTTTGAGAGTTACGATCAAAAACTCACGGTTATCACGTTTTACGATCGTTTTCATGAGTTATTGCCCACAGTTTTGGGATTCAGGGGCTATTTGCAACGTCCATAAGACCCGTTGTATGTTTGAGAGTTAGGACCAGAACCTCGTAGTTTTCTCGTTTTATGGCCGTTTTCATGAGCTAGTGCCTAGTTTTTTTGTTTTCTAGGGCAATTTGCATGGCCCATAAGACCCGATACATGTTTGAGAGCGAGGACCAAAAACTTGTAGGTTTCGCGTTTTATGGCCATTTTCATGAGCTGTTGCCCACATTTTTGGGGTTCCATGGCGATTTGTATGGCTCGTAAGACTCGATACATGATTAAGAGTTGTGAACAAAAACTCGTTGTTTTCATGTTTTACGAACATTTTTGTGAGCTATTGCCCACAGTTGGGGGTTCTAGGGAGATTTAGAACGATTGTAAGACCCGATACATCTTTGAGAGTTATGACCGAAAACTCATCGTTTTCGTGTTTTTAATGGGTATTTTCATGGGCTATTACCCACAGTTTTGGGGTTTCACTACGATTTACAACGACCTAACGAATCGATACATGTTTGAGAGTTAGGACCAAAAACTCGTAGTTCAGTCGTTTTATGGCCGTTTTCGTGAACTACTGCCCATAGTTTTTTCGCATTCCAGGGATATTTTAACGAACATAAGACTTGATACGTGTTTGAGAGTTGTGACAAAAAACTCATCGTTCTCGTCTCGCGTTTTATGGCCATTTTCGTGAGCTATTGCCCACAATTTTTGGGTTCCAGGGAGATTTATCATGACGTAAGACCACCGATACATGTTTGAGAGTGACGACCAAAACTAACGGTTATCGCGTTTTAACGACTGTTTTCATGAGCTATTGCCCACAGTTTTTGGGTACAAGGAGAGTTTACAACGCCGTAAGACCCAATACATGTTTGAGAGTTAGGACCAAAAAACTCGCAGTTTTGCGTTTTATGGCCGTTTTCATTAGCTATTGCCCATTGTTTTGGAGTTCCAATGCAATTTCATAGTTTTGTAAGACCCGATACAAGTTTAAGAGTTAGGACCATAAACTTACCGTTTTCGCGTTTTTTATGTTCGTTTTCATGACATATGCCCATTGTTTTGGGTTTCTAGGGAGATTTGCATGGCCCGTAAAACCCTGTACATGTTTGAGAGTTAGGACCAAAAACTCGAAGTTTAACATTTTAATGGCCGTTTTCATGAGATATTCCGCACAATTTTGGGTTCCAGGAGATTTATAACGAAAGTTAGACCTGATACATGTTTGAGAGTTATGACCAAAAACTCATCGTTTTCGCGTTTTATGGCTATTTTCATGAGCTATTGCACATAGTTTTGGGATTTCAGGGCAATTTACAACGATCGTAAGTCCCGATACATGTTTGAGAGTTATGACCAAAAACTCACGGTTATCACGTTTTACGACCGTTTTCTTGAGTTATTGCCCAGTTTTAGGGTTCAGGGGCTATTTGCAACGGCCATAAGACCTGATATATGTTTGAGAGTTAGGACCAGAAACTCGTAGTTTTCGCATTTTATGGCCGTTTTCATTAAATAGTGCCAAGTTTTTTTGGGTTTCTAGGGCAATTTCCATGGCCCATAAGACCCAATACATGTTTGAGAGCGAGGACCAAAAACCCGTAGGTTTCGCATTTTATGGCCATTTTCATGAGCTGTTGCCCACATTTTTGGGGTTCCATGGCGATTTGTATGGATCGTAAGACTCGATACATGGATCAGAGTTAAGAACAAAAAATCATTGTTTTCGCGTTTTTACGAACTTTTTTGTGAGCTATTGCCCACAGTTTGGGTGTTCTAGGGAGATTTAGAACGATTGTAAGACCCGATACATGTTTGAGAGTTATGACCGAAAACTCATCGTTTTCGTGTTTTATGGGTATTTTCATGGGCTATTACCCACAGTTTTGGGGTTTCACTATGATTTACAACGACCTAACGAATCGATACATGTTTGAGAGTTAGGACCAAAAACTCGTAGTTCAGTCGTTTATGGCCGTTTTCGTGAACTATTGCCCATAGTTTTTCGCATTCCAGGGATATTTAGAACGAACATAAGACTTGATACGTGTTTGAGAGTTTGTGACAAAAAACTCATCGTTCTCGCGTTTTTTGGGCCATTTTCGTGAGCTATTGCCCACAATTTTTGGGTTCCAGGGAGATTTATCATGATAGTAAGACCCGATACATGTTTGAGAGTGACGACCAAAAACTCACGGTTATCGCGTTTTACGACTGTTTTCATGAGCTATTGCCCACAGTTTTTGGGGTACAAGGGAGATTTACAACGGCCGTAAGACCCAATACATGTTTGAGAGTTAGGACCAAAAACTCGAAGTTTCGCATTTTTATGGCCGTTTTCATGAGCTATTGCCCACAATTTTTGGGTTCCAGGGAGATTTATAACGATAGTAAGACCTGATACATGTTTGAGAGTTATGACCAAAAACATCGTTTTCGTTTTCCCGCGTTTTAATGGCTATTTCATGAGCTATTGCACACAGTTTTGGGATATCAGGGCAATGTACAACGATCGTAAGTCCCGATACATGTTTGAGAGTTACGATCAAAAACTCACGGTTATCACGTTTTAACGATCGTTTTCATGAGTTATTGCCCACAGTTTTGGGATTCAGGGGCTATTTGCAACGTCCATAAGACCCGTTGTATGTTTGAGAGTTAGGACCAGAACCTCGTAGTTTTCTCGTTTTATGGCCGTTTTCATGAGCTAGTGCCTAGTTTTTTGGGTTTCTAGGGCAATTTGCATGGCCCATAAGACCCGATACATGTTTGAGAGCGAGGACCAAAAACTTGTAGGTTTCGCGTTTTATGGCCATTTTCATGAGCTGTTGCCCACATTTTTGGGGTTCCATGGCGATTTGTATGGCTCGTAAGACTCGATACATGATTAAGAGTTGTGAACAAAAACTCGTTGTTTTCATGTTTTACGAACATTTTTGTGAGCTATTGCCCACAGTTTGGGTGTTCTAGGGAGATTTAGAACGATTGTAAGACCCGATACATCTTTGAGAGTTTATGACCGAAAACTCATCGTTTTCGTGTTTTATGGGTATTTTCATGGGCTATTACCCACAGTTTTGGGGTTTCACTACGATTTACAACGACCTAACGAATCGATACATGTTTGAGAGTTAGGACCAAAAACTCGTAGTTCTCGTTTTATGGCCGTTTTCGTGAACTACTGCCCATAGTTTTCGCATTCCAGGGATATTTACAACGAACATAAGACTTGATACGTGTTTGAGAGTTGTGACAAAAAACTCATCGTTCTCCTCGTCGCGTTTTATGGCCATTTTCGTGAGCTATTGCCCACAATTTTTGGGTTCCAGGGAGATTTATCATGACAGTAAGACCCGATACATGTTTGAGAGTGACGACCAAAACTAACGGTTATCGCGTTTTACGACTGTTTTCATGAGCTATTGCCCACAGTTTTGGGGTACAAGGGAGATTTACAACGGCCGTAAGACCCAATACAGGTTTGAGAGTTAGGACCAAAAACTCGCAGTTTTGCGTTTTATGGCCGTTTTCATTAGCTATTGCCCATTGTTTTGGAGTTCCAATGCAATTTCATAGTTTGTAAGACCCGATACAAGTTTAAGAGTTAGGACCATAAACTTACCGTTTTCGCGTTTTATGTTCGTTTTCATGACATATTGCCCATTGTTTTGGGTTTCTAGGGAGATTTGCATGGCCCGTAAAACCTGTACATGTTTGAGAGTTAGGACCAAAAACTCGAAGTTTAACATTTTATGGCCGTTTTCATGAGATATTCCGCACAATTTTTGGGTTCCAGGGAGATTTATAACGAAAGTTAGACCTGATACATGTTTGAGAGTTATGACCAAAAACTCATCGTTTTCCTCGTTTTATGGCTATTTTCATGAGCTATTGCACATAGTTTTGGGGATTTCAGGGCAATTTACAACGATCGTAAGTCCCGATACATGTTTGAGAGTTATGACCAAAAACTCACACGGTTATCATCACGTTTTACGACCGTTTTCTTGAGTTATTGCCCACAGTTTTAGGGTTCAGGGGCTATTTGCAACGGCCATAAGACCTGATATATGTTTGAGAGTTAGGACCAGAAACTCGTAGTTTTCGCATTTTATGGCCGTTTTCATTAAATAGTGCCAAGTTTTTTGGGTTTCTAGGGCAATTTCCATGGCCCATAAGACCCAATACATGTTTGAGAGCGAGGACCAAAACCCGTAGGTTTCGCATTTTATGGCCATTTTCATGAGCTGTTGCCCACATTTTTGGGGTTCCATGGCGATTTGTATGGATCGTAAGACTCGATACATGGATCAGAGTTAAGAACAAAAAATCATTGTTTTTCGCGTTTTACGAACGTTTTTTGTGAGCTATTGGCCCACAGTTTGGGTGTTCTAGGGAGATTTAGAACGATTGTAAGACCCGATACATGTTTGAGAGTTATGACCGAAACTCATCGTTTTCGTGTTTTATGGGTATTTTCATGGGCTATTACCCACAGTTTTGGGGTTTCACTATGATTTACAACGACCTAACGAATCGATACATGTTTGAGAGTTAGGACCAAAAACTCGTAGTTCAGTCGTTTTAAAATGGCCGTTTTCGTGAACTATTGCCCATAGTTTTCGCATTCCAGGGATATTTAGAACGAACATAAGACTTGATACGTGTTTTGAGAGTTGTGACAAAAAACTCATCGTTCTCCGCGCGTTTTTTTGGCCATTTTCGTGAGCTATTGCCCACAATTTTTGGGTTCCAGGGAGATTTTATCATGATAGTAAGACCCGATACATGTTTGAGAGTGACGACCAAAAACTCACGGTTATCGCGTTTTACGACTGTTTTCATGAGCTATTGCCCACAGTTTTTGGGTACAAGGGAGATTTACAACGGCCGTAAGACCCAATACATGTTTGAGAGTTAGGACCAAAAACTCGAAGTTTCGCATTTTATGGCCGTTTTCATGAGCTATTGCCCACAATTTTTGGGTTCCAGGGAGATTTATAACGATAGTAAGACCTGATACATGTTTGAGAGTTATGACCAAAAACTCATCGTTTTCCTCCGCGTTTTATGGCTATTTTCATGAGCTATTGCACACAGTTTTGGGATATCAGGGCAATGTACAACGATCGTAAGTCCCGATACATGTTTGAGAGTTACGATCAAAAAACTCACGGTTATAACTTTTACGTTTACGATCGTTTTCATGAGTTATATTGCCCACAGTTTTGGGATTCAGGGCTATTTGCAACGTCCATAAGACCCGTTGTATGTTTGAGAGTTAGGACCAGAACCTCGTAGTTTTTCTCGTTTTATGGCCGTTTTCATGAGCTAGTGCCTAGTTTTTTGGGTTTCTAGGGCAATTTGCATGGCCCATAAGACCCGATACATGTTTGAGAGCGAGGACCAAAAACTTGTAGGTTTCGCGTTTTATGGCCATTTTCATGAGCTGTTGCCCACATTTTTGGGGTTCCATGGCGATTTGTATGGCTCGTAAGACTCGATACATGATTAAGAGTTGTGAACAAAAACTCGTTGTTTTCATGTTTTACGAACATTTTTGTGAGCTATTGCCCACAGTTTTAGGTGTTCTAGGGAGATTTAGAACGATTATAAGACCCGATACATCTTTGAGAGTTTGAATGACCAAAACTCATCGTTTTCGTGTTTTATGGGGTATTTTCATGGGCTATTACCCACAGTTTTGGGGTTTCACTACGATTTACAACGACCTAACGAATCGATACATGTTTGAGAGTTAGGACCAAAAACTCGTAGTTCAGTCGTTTTAATGGCCGTTTTCGTGAACTACTGCCCATAGTTTTCGCATTCCAGGGATATTTACAACGAACATAAGACTTGATACGTGTTTGAGAGTTGTGACAAAAAACTCATCGTTCTCGCGACGCGTTTTATGGCCATTTTCGTGAGCTATTGCCCACAATTTTTGGGTTCCAGGGAGATTTATCATGACAGTAAGACCCGATACATGTTTGAGAGTGACGACCAAAAACTAACGGTTATCGCGTTTTACGACTGTTTTCATGAGCTATTGCCACAGTTTTGGGGTACAAGGGAGATTTACAACGGCCGTAAGACCCAATACATGTTTGAGAGTTAGGACCAAAAACTCGCAGTTTTGCGTTTTATGGCCGTTTTCATTAGCTATTGCCCATTGTTTTGGAGTTCCAATGCAATTTCATAGTTTGTAAGACCCGATACAAGTTTAAGAGTTAGGACCATAAACTTACCGTTTTCCGCGTTTTATGTTCGTTTTCATGACATATTGCCCATTGTTTTGGGTTTCTAGGGAGATTTGCATGGCCCGTAAAACCCTGTACATGTTTGAGAGTTAGGACCAAAAACTCGAAGTTTAACATTTTATGGCCGTTTTCATGAGATATTCCGCACAATTTTTGGGTTCCAGGGAGATTTATAACGAAAGTTAGACCTGATACATGTTTGAGAGTTATGACCAAAAACTCATCGTTTTCGCGTTTTATGGCTATTTTCATGAGCTATTGCACACAGTTTTGGGATTTTCAGGGCAATTTACAACGATCGTAAGTCCCGATACATGTTTGAGAGTTATGACCAAAAACTCACGGTTATCACGTTTTACGACTGTTTTCATGAGTTATTGCCCACAGTTTTAGGGTTCAGGGGCTATTTGCAACGGCCATAAGACCTGATATATGTTTGAGAGTTAGGACCAGAAACTCGTAGTTTTCGCATTTTATGATGGCCGTTTTCATTAAATAGTTCCAAGTTTTTTGGGTTTCTAGGGCAATTTCCATGGCCCATAAGACCCAATACATGTTTGAGAGCGAGGACCAAAAACCCGTAGGTTTCGCATTTTATGGCCATTTTCATGAGCTGTTGCCCACATTTTTGGGGTTCCATGGCGATTTGTATGGATCGTAAGACTCGATACATGGATCAGAGTTAAGAACAAAAAATCATTGTTTTCGCGTTTAACGAACGTTTTTGTGAGCTATTGCCCACAGTTTGGGTGTTCTAGGGAGATTTAGAACGATTGTAAGACCCGATACATGTTTTTGAGAGTTATGACCGAAAACTCATCGTTTTCGTGTTTTATGGGTATTTTCATGGGCTATTACCCACAGTTTTTGGGGTTTCACTACGATTTACAACGACCTAACGAATCGATACATGTTTGAGAGTTAGGACCAAAAACTCGTAGTTCAGTCGTTTTATGGCCGTTTTCGTGAACTATTGCCCATAGTTTTCGCATTCCAGGGATATTTACAACGAACATAAGACTTGATACGTGTTTGAGAGTTGTGACAAAAAACTCATCGTTCTCTCGCGTTTTTTGGCCATTTTCGTGAGCTATTGCCCACAATTTTTGGGTTCCAGGGAGATTTATCATGATAGTAAGACCCGATACATGTTTGAGAGTGACGACCAAAAACTCACGGTTATCGCGTTTTACGACTGTTTTTCATGAGCTATTGCCCACAGTTTTGGGGTACAAGGAGATTTACAACGGCCGTAAGACCCAATACATGTTTGAGAGTTAGGACCAAAAACTCGAAGTTTCGCATTTTATGGCCGTTTTCATGAGCTATTGCCCACATTTTTGGGTTCCAGGGAGATTTATAACGATAGTAACCTGATACATGTTTGAGAGTTATGACCAAAAACTCATCGTTTTCGCGTTTTATGGCTATTTTCATGAGCTATTGCACACAGTTTTGGGATATCAGGGGCAATGTACAACGATCGTAAGTCCCGATACATGTTTGAGAGTTACGATAAAAAACTCACGGTTATCACGTTTTACGATCGTTTTCATGAGTTATTGCCCACAGTTTTGGGATTCAGGGCTATTTGCAACGTCCATAAGACCCGTTGTATGTTTGAGAGTTAGGACCAGAACCCTCGTAGTTTTCTCGTTTTTAATGGCCGTTTTCATGAGCTAGTGCCTAGTTTTTTGGGTTTCTAGGGCAATTTGCATGGCCCATAAGACCCGATACATGTTTGAGAGCGAGGACCAAAAACTTGTAGGTTGCGTTTTATGGCCATTTTCATGAGCTGTTGCCCACATTTTTGGGGTTCCATGGCGATTTGTATGGCTCGTAAGACTCGATACATGATTAAGAGTTGTGAACAAAAACTCGTTGTTTTCATGTTTTACGAACATTTTTGTGAGCTATTGCCCACAGTTTTGGGTGTTCTAGGGAGATTTAGAACGATTGTAAGACCCGATACATCTTTGAGAGTTATGACCGAAAACTCATCGTTTTCGTGTTTTATGGGTATTTTCATGGGCTATTACCCACAGTTTTGGGGTTTCACTACGATTTACAACGACCTAACGAATCGATACATGTTTGAGAGTTAGGACCAAAAACTCGTAGTTCAGAGTTTTTATGGCCGTTTTCGTGAACTACTGCCCATAGTTTTCGCATTCCAGGGATATTTACAACGAACATAAGACTTGATACGTGTTTGAGAGTTGTGACAAAAAACTCATCGTTCTCTCTCGCTCGCGTTTTATGGCCATTTTCGTGAGCTATTGCCCACAATTTTGGGTTCCAGGGAGATTTATCATGACAGTAAGACCCGATACATGTTTGAGAGTGACGACCAAAACTAACGGTTATCGCGTTTTACGACTGTTTTCACATGAGCTATTGCCCACAGTTTTGGGTACAAGGGAGATTTACAACGGCCGTAAGACCCAATACATGTTTGAGAGTTAGGACCAAAAACTCGCAGTTTTTGCGTTTTATGGCCGTTTTCATGAGCTATTGCCCATTGTTTTGGAGTTCCAATGCAATTTCATAGTTTGTAAGACCCGATACAAGTTTAAGAGTTAGGACCATAAACTTACCGTTTTCGCGTTTTATGTTCGTTTTCATGACATATTGCCCATTGTTTTGGGTTTCTAGGGAGATTTGCATGGCCCGTAAAACCCTGTACATGTTTGAGAGTTAGGACCAAAACTCGAAGTTTAACATTTTATGGCCGTTTTCATGAGATATTCCGCACATTTTTGGGTTCCAGGGAGATTTATAACGAAAGTTAGACCTGATACATGTTTGAGAGTTATGACCAAAAACTCATCGTTTTCGCGTTTTATGGCTATTTTCATGAGCTATTGCACACAGTTTTGGGATTTCAGGGCAATTTACAACGATCGTAAGTCCCGATACATGTTTGAGAGTTATGACCAAAAACTCACGGTTATCACGTTTTACGACTGTTTTCATGAGTTATTGCCCAGTTTTTAGGGTTCAGGGGCTATTTGCAACGGCCATAAGACCTGATATATGTTTGAGAGTTAGGACCAGAAACTCGTAGTTTTTCGCATTTTATGGCCGTTTTCATTAAATAGTGCCAAGTTTTTTGGGTTTCTAGGGCAATTTCCATGGCCCATAAGACCCAATACATGTTTGAGAGCGAGGACCAAAAACCCGTAGGTTTCGCATTTTATGGCCATTTTCATGAGCTGTTGCCCACATTTTTGGGGTTCCATGGCGATTTGTATGGATCGTAAGACTCGATACATGGATCAGAGTTAAGAACAAAAAATCATTGTTTTCGCGTTTTACGAACGTTTTTGTGAGCTATTGCCCACAGTTTGGGTGTTCTAGGGAGATTTAGAACGATTGTAAGACCCGATACATGTTTGAGAGTTATGACCGAAAACTCATCGTTTTCGTGTTTTATGGGTATTTTCATGGGCTATTACCCACAGTTTTGGGGTTTCACTACGATTTACAACGACCTAACGAATCGATACATGTTTGAGAGTTAGGACCAAAAACTCGTAGTTCAGTCGTTTTATGGCCGTTTTCGTGAACTATTGCCCATAGTTTTCGCATTCCAGGGATATTTACAACGAACATAAGACTTGATACGTGTTTGAGAGTTGTGACAAAAAAACTCATCGTTCTCCGCGTTTTTTGGCCATTTTCGTGAGCTATTCCCACAATTTTTGGGGTTCCAGGGAGATTTATCATGATAGTAAGACCCGATACATGTTTGAGAGTGACGACCAAAAACTCACGGTTATCGCGTTTTACGACTGTTTTCATGAGCTATTGCCCACAGTTTGGGGTACAAGGGAGATTTACAACGGCCGTAAGACCCAATACATGTTTGAGAGTTAGGACCAAAAAACTCGAAGTTTCGCATTTTATGGCCGTTTTCATGAGCTATTGCCCACAATTTTTTGGGTTCCAGGGAGATTTATAACGATAGTAAGACCTGATACATGTTTGAGAGTTATGACCAAAAACTCATCGTTTTCGCGTTTTATGGCTATTTTCATGAGCTATTGCACACAGTTTTGGGATATCAGGGCAATGTACAACGATCGTAAGTCCCGATACATGTTTGAGAGTTACGATCAAAAACTCACGGTTATCACGTTTTACGATCGTTTTCATGAGTTATTGCCCACAGTTTTGGGATTCAGGGGCTATTTGCAACGTCCATAAGACCCGTTGTATGTTTGAGAGTTAGGACCAGAACCTCGTAGTTTTCTCGTTTTGGCCGTTTTCATGAGCTAGTGCCTAGTTTTTTGGGTTTCTAGGGCAATTTGCATGGCCCATAAGACCCGATACATGTTTGAGAGAGCGAGGACCAAAAACTTGTAGGTTTTCGCGTTTTGGGCCATTTTCATGAGCTGTTGCCCACATTTTGGGGGTCCATGGCGATTTGTATGGCTCGTAAGACTCGATACATGATTAAGAGTTGTGAACAAAAACTCGTTGTTTTCATGTTTTACGAACATTTTTTGTGAGCTATTGCCCACAGTTTGGGTGTTCTAGGGAGATTTAGAACGATTGTAAGACCCGATACATCTTTGAGAGTTATGACCGAAAACTCATCGTTTTCGTGTTTTTATGGGTATTTTCATGGGCTATTACCCACAGTTTTGGGGTTTCACTACGATTTACAACGACCTAACGAATCGATACATGTTTGAGAGTTAGGACCAAAAACTCGTAGTTCAGTCGTTTTAATGGCCGTTTTCGTGAACTATACTGCCCATAGTTTTCGCATTCCAGGGATATTTACAACGAACATAAGACTTGATACGTGTTTGAGAGTTGTGACAAAAAACTCATCGTTCTTCCGCGTTTTATGGCCATTTTCGTGAGCTATTGCCCACAATTTTTGGGTTCCAGGAGATTTATCATGACAGTAAGACCCGATACATGTTTGAGAGTGACGACCAAAAACTAACGGTTATCGCGTTTTACGACTGTTTTCATGAGCTATTGCCCACAGTTTTGGGGTACAAGGGAGATTTACAACGGCCGTAAGACCCAATACATGTTTGAGAGTTAGGACCAAAAACTCGCAGTTTTGCGTTTTATGGCCGTTTTCATGAGCTATTGCCCATTGTTTTGGAGTTCCAATGCAATTTCATAGTTTGTAAGACCCGATACAAGTTTAAGAGTTAGGACCATAACTTACCGTTTTCCGTTTTCGCGTTTATGTTCGTTTTCATGACCTATTGCCCATTGTTTTGGGTTTCTAGGGAGATTTGCATGGCCCGTAAAACCCTGTACATGTTTGAGAGTTAGGACCAAAAACTCGAAGTTTAACATTTTATGGCCGTTTTCATGAGATATTCCGCACAATTTTTGGGTTCCAGGGAGATTTATAACGACAGTTAGACCTGATACATGTTTGAGAGTTATGACCAAAAACTCATCGTTTTCGCGTTTTATGGCTATTTTCATGAGCTATTGCACACAGTTTTGGGATTTCAGGGCAATTTACAACGATCGTAAGTCCCGATACATGTTTGAGAGTTATGACCAAAAACTCACGGTTATCACGTTTTACGACTGTTTTCATGAGTTATTGCCCACAGTTTTAGGGTTCAGGGGCTATTTGCAACGGCCATAAGACCTGATATATGTTTGAGAGTTAGGACCAGAAACTCGTAGTTTTCGCATTTTATGGCCGTTTTCATTAAATAGTGCCAAGTTTTTTGGGTTTCTAGGGCAATTTCCATGGCCCATAAGACCCAATACATGTTTGAGAGCGAGGACCAAAAACCCGTAGGTTTCGCATTTATGGCCATTTTCATGAGCTGTTGCCCACATTTTTGGGGTTCCATGGCGATTTGTATGGATCGTAAGACTCGATACATGGATCAGAGTTAAGAACAAAAAATCATTGTTTTTCGCGTTTTACGAACGTTTTTGTGAGCTATTGCCCACAGTTTGGGTGTTCTAGGGAGATTTAGAACGATTGTAAGACCCGATACATGTTTGAGAGTTATGACCGAAAACTCATCGTTTCGTGTTTTTATGGGTATTTTCATGGGCTATACCCACAGTTTTGGGGTTTCACTACGATTTACAACGACCTAACGAATCGATACATGTTTGAGAGTTAGGACCAAAAACTCGTAGTTCAGTCGTTTTAATGGCCGTTTTCGTGAACTATTGCCCATAGTTTTCGCATTCCAGGGATATTTACAACGAACATAAGACTTGATACGTGTTTTGAGAGTTGTGACAAAAAACTCATCGTTCTCCCGCGTTTTTTGGCCATTTTCGTGAGCTATTGCCCACAATTTTTGGGTTCCAGGGAGATTTATCATGATAGTAAGACCCGATACATGTTTGAGAGTGACGACCAAAAACTCACGGTTATCGCGTTTTACGACTGTTTTCATGAGCTATTGCCCACAGTTTTGGGGTACAAGGGAGATTTACAACGGCCGTAAGACCCAATACATGTTTGAGAGTTAGGACCAAAAACTCGAAGTTTCGCATTTTATGGCCGTTTTCATGAGCTATTGCCCACAATTTTTGGGTTCCAGGGAGATTTATAACGATAGTAAGACCTGATACATGTTTGAGAGTTATGACCAAAAACTCATCGTTTTCGCGTTTTATGGCTATTTTCATGAGCTATTGCACACAGTTTTGGGATATCAGGGCAATGTACAACGATCGTAAGTCCCGATACATGTTTGAGAGTTACGATCAAAACTCACGGTTATCACGTTTTACGATCGTTTTCATGAGTTATTGCCCACAGTTTTGGGATTCAGGGCTATTTGCAACGTCCATAAGACCCGTTGTATGTTTTGAGAGTTAGGACCAGAACCTCGTAGTTTTCTCGTTTTATGGCCGTTTTCATGAGCTAGTGCCTAGTTTTTTGGGTTTCTAGGGCAATTTGCATGGCCCATAAGACCCGATACATGTTTGAGAGCGAGGACCAAAAACTTGTAGGTTTCGCGTTTTATGGCCATTTTCATGAGCTGTTGCCCACATTTTTGGGGTTCCATGGCGATTTGTATGGCTCGTAAGACTCGATACATGATTAAGAGTTGTGAACAAAAACTCGTTGTTTTCATGTTTTACGAACATTTTTGTGAGCTATTGCCCACAGTTTGGGTGTTCTAGGGAGATTTAGAACGATTGTAAGACCCGATACATCTTTGAGAGTTATGACCGAAAACTCATCGTTTTCGTGTTTTATGGTATTTTCATGGGCTATTACCCACAGTTTTGGGGTTTCACTACGATTTACAACGACCTAACGAATCGATACATGTTTGAGAGTTAGGACCAAAAACTCGTAGTTCAGTCGTTTTAATGGCCGTTTTCGTGAACTACTTGCCCATAGTTTTCGCATTCCAGGGATATTTACAACGAACATAAGACTTGATTCGTGTTTGAGAGTTGTGACAAAAAACTCATCGTTCTCGCGTTTTTATGGCCATTTTCGTGAGCTATTGCCCACAATTTTTGGGTTCCAGGGAGATTTATCATGACAGTAAGACCCGATACATGTTTGAGAGTGACAACCAAAACTCACGGTTATCGCGTTTTACGACTGTTTTTCATGAGCTATTGCCCACAGTTTTGGGGTAAAGGGAGATTTACAACGGCCGTAAGACCCATACATGTTTGAGAGTTAGGACCAAAAACTCGCAGTTTTGCGTTTTATGGCCGTTTTCATGAGCTATTGCCCATTGTTTTGGAGTTCCAATGCAATTTCATAGTTTGTAAGACCCGATACAAGTTTAAGAGTTAGGACCATAAACTTACTTACCGTTTTCGCGTTTTATGTTCGTTTTCATGACCTATTGCCCATTGTTTTGGGTTTCTAGGGAGATTTGCATGGCCCGTAAAACCTGTACATGTTTGAGAGTTAGGAAGGACCAAAACTCGAAGTTTAACATTTTATGGCCGTTTTCATGAGATATTCCGCACAATTTTTGGGTTCCAGGGAGATTTATAACGACAGTTAGACCTGATACATGTTTTGAGAGTTATGACCAAAAACTCATCGTTTTCGCGTTTATGGCTATTTTCATGAGCTATTGCACACAGTTTTGGGGATTTCACAGGGCAATTTACAACGATCGTAAGTCCCGATACATGTTTGAGAGTTATGACCAAAACTCACGGTTATCACACGTTTTACGACTGTTTTCATGAGTTATTGCCCACAGTTTTAGGGTTCAGGGGCTATTTGCAACGGCCATAAGACCTGATATATGTTTGAGAGTTAGGACCAGAAACTCGTAGTTTTTCGCATTTTATGGCCGTTTTCATTAAATAGTGCCAAGTTTTTTGGGTTTATAGGGCAATTTCCATGGCCCATAAGACCCAATACATGTTTGAGAGCGAGGACCAAAAACCCGTATGTTTCGCATTTTATGGCCATTTTCATGAGCTGTTGCCCACATTTTTGGGGTTCCATGGCGATTTGTATGGCTCGTAAGACTCGATACATGGATCAGAGTTAAGAACAAAAAATCATGTTTTTTCGCGTGTTTTACGAACGTTTTTGTGAGCTATGTGCCCACAGTTTTGGGTGTTCTAGGGAGATTTAGAACGATTGTAAGACCCGATACATGTTTGAGAGTTATGACCGAAAAATCATCGTTTTCGTGTTTTATGGGTATTTTCATGGGCTATTACCCACAGTTTTGGGGTTTCACTACGATTTACAACGACCTAACGAATCGATACATGTTTGAGAGTTAGGACCAAAAACTCGTAGTTCAGTCGTTTTATGGCCGTTTTTCGTGAACTATTGCCCATAGTTTTCGCATTCCAGGGATATTTACAACGAACATAAGACTTGATACGTGTTTGAGAGTTGTGACAAAAAACTCATCGTTCTCCGCGCGTTTTTTGGCCATTTTCGTGAGCTATTGCCCACAATTTTGGGGTTCCAGGGAGATTTATCATGATAGTAAGACCCGATACATGTTTGAGAGTGACGACCAAAAACTCACGGTTTACGCGGTTTTACGTTGTTTCATGAGCTATTGCCCACAGTTTTTGGGGTACAAGGGAGATTTACAACGGCCGTAAGACCCAATACATGTTTGAGAGTTAGGACCAAAAACTCGAAGTTTCGCATTTTATGGCCGTTTTCATGAGCTATTGCCCACAATTTTTGGGTTCCAGGGAGATTTATAACGATAGTAAGACCTGATACATGTTTGAGAGTTATGACCAAAAACTCATCGTTTTTCACGCGTTTTTATGGCTATTTTCATGAGCTATTGCACACAGTTTTGGGATATCAGGCAATGTACAACGATCGTAATCCCGATACATGTTTGAGAGTTAACGATCAAAAACTCACGGTTATCACGTTTTACGATCGTTTTCATGAGTTATTGCCCACAGTTTTGGGATTCAGGGGCTATTTGCAACGTCCATAAGACCCGTTGTATGTTTGAGAGTTAGGACCAGAACCTCGTAGGTTTCTCGTTTTTATGGCCGTTTTCATGAGCTAGTGCCTAGTTTTTTGGGTTTCTAGGGCAATTTGCTGGCCCATAAGACCCGATACATGTTTGAGAGCGAGGACCAAAACTTGTAGGTTTCGCGTTTTATGGCCATTTTCATGAGCTGTTTGCCCACATTTTTGGGGTTCCATGGCGATTTGTATGGCTCGTAAGACTCGATACATGATTAGATTTGTGAACAAAAACTCGTTGTTTTTTCATGTTTTACGAACATTTTTGGTGAGCTATTGCCCACAGTTTGGGTGTTTCTAGGGAGATTTAGAACGATTGTAAGACCCGATACATCTTTGAGAGTTATGACCGAAAACTCATCGTTTTGTGTTTTATGGGTATTTTCATGAGCTATTTCACACAGTTTTGGGATTTCAGGGCAATTTACAACGA